>CABHPP010138351.1:0-21450 GCA_902168425.1 Peromyscus attwateri | reverse complement strand
TCTCTCTCTGTCTCTCTCTCTGTCTCTCTCTCTCTCTCTCTCTCTCTGTGTGTGTGTGTGTGTGTGTGTGTGTGTGTGTGTGTTTGGGCACATACACACCCAAGTTAGCCATTACACAGGGTGGAAATCATTACACAGGGTGGAAATCTGAGAACAACTCTTGGGAGTTGGTCCTCTCTTTGCACAATGTGGGTTCCAGGAATCATACCCAGGTTTCCAGGTTGGCAGAAAGTACCTTTACCCTCTGAGTCATCTCATCAGCCCTTCTTTTCATTTTTTTTAAAACTGATTGTGAGTAAATTATTTTTCCTTATTCCGTTTTAGTAAAGTTTATTGTTGGTGCAAAGAAAAACTAATTTTTGTATGTAGATTTTGTATTCTATTACTTCACTGGAAGTGTTTATCAGACAAGAATTTTCTGGTCATCAGTGTTTTGGTTTTTTTTTTTTTATATATATAGGACAATGATATCTGCAAATAGGGATGCTTTGACTTCTTGTTTGTATGTATTGCCTCTATTTTTTCTCTTGTCTTATTGCTTGAGCTAAAACTTTAAGCACTGTGCTAGTAATAATTTCAGAGAAATGGAAATTAATTTATGCTAGTAACAGTTCTGAAAGAACAGCTATAAATTCCTGTAACCTGAAGCCTAGTTCTGCACATCTGTCAGTCTTGGTCACTCCTTCAATGGGCAGCTGTGACAGTAAATCCTCTTGCTTGTCATTTACTGTACTATATAATATATTCTGTACATTATTTGTTGAATTAAAATTTAGGTATATTTTGATACATTTTCTTACAAATCTCAGGTTTTCACTACTAAAATGTTTTAGTTTCATTTTTTCTCATCTCTAAAATGAGAAGTTTGTTCTAACTAATAATTAGAAAACTTCCTTGTTTCCAAAATATTATATCATGGGCTATATATAGTAGATGTATCTGGTAGGCTGAAGTTATAATAAATTACACTTGTCAAAAAGAGAAAATTAAACTTAAGGAGGTCATATTACTACCCAAGGTCATACAACTAATATATTAAAAACCACTGCCAAATCCTAAATAGTTCATGTGTATTTGTATCTTGGAAACATATGAGTTGTATTGTGATCTGTTATTTTTCATCAACATGATGAACATACATAGAACACATTATTTTATCAGCTTTGGAAATTTTATGAGTGAAAAGGCTACAACTTACAGTTTATTCACAAGATCCAAGGATATTGAGTGAAGACTTTGCCACTTTCTTCTTGTGTGATCTCCTTCTACCATATGTCCAATTGCACTTGTATCTGGTAGTAACTGGATAAATCAAGCACATTCTACCAGAGACAAGCAGGAAGTTACTCTATAGAAGAAGAATGACTTATTGCAATTAGAAAACTGGTTTTTGATGCAATAAAAAAATAAAACCCTAAACATGTCTTTGCAGATTCTCCCTGCTAATGCTCATCTTGGAAAGTAATTACTTGCCTTCAAAGAAAAGAGCCTACTTAGAAAAAATACCCTCTAGGTCAAGAATCTCATGTAAATACTTGTTTAAATGATGCTACAAATAGGCTCTATTTCTTCAGTGTCATATAATTCTCTTTGAGGTTACTCTTAATGAATATCAGATATAAATTGGTGTGCAGGTTTATATTAAGAAAGCTGGTAAATTTCAGGTTGTGGTAGGCTGCTAATCTATGTGAATATTAGAAGGGTGGCCATTTAGCTGATGTTTTATCAGCAGCTGGCTGGGCAAAATTCTGTAGTCCATATTCCTTCTGTGCTCAAAAGGCAAGTGCCCATGACTTATAGAAATATCATTTTAATAACATGCCCTTACAGTCTACATATTATCTGAATGCTGAAAATCAGAAATTGATGGAGGAGGTCCCCTCTGACTTTAGTTGGAGAGACTTCAGTAGGGAAGACTGGAGACTTAGCCACGGCTGTACATGCTGGGTTTGTGTTATGGAAAGAACTTCACCGTTAAATACATCGATTTAATGCCAGCCACAGTCATCTAACTCAGCTGGTGAAAAGCAGAGTTTTGATTCAAGCGATGTGAAAAGCTTTTTAAGGAGTTTAATGTAGTTGCTGTTTTCTGTTAGGGTGCCAAGTTCCATTTTAAATTGAGAGGAAAAGGGAGAAGGCGGAGCTGTACTGTGGATTGGTAACTCATGAAAGGAGTAATAACATGATTTCTCATCCACATACAAAACTTACTCATTCCTAGAAATAGGGCTACAGAGAATTCTGTGATTAAAAATATAAAATTTCAATCCAAAGCGAAGACATATAGGAAACAAGAAAATTCAATAATTATTAGTAATTTTCCTTGAAACAAATGTTTGTAATAAATGGCTTTTCTGACCCAAAGAAACGTACTTAAAGAAGTTCCCATTATAAATTCCCATAACACTTCAGGGAAAAATTTAGCTTTCCTAAATTTAGGAAACTGCTGGCATTATCATGATGGCATATCCTACCAATGATGGTCTTAAAATAAGGTAGGCATTTACAATGTGCTGTTTTGCAAGAGTCAATGGGTTTGGCACTCCTCCCTTATTCCTTTATAAGCAGACAAGAAAGCCAAGCTACAGTGCTACACCTTTTTCTATCTTGGCTCCAAACTCCAGAAATCATCACTCCAACCACACCCAGATCACTTGTTTAGTCATGCAGAGAAGAACTTAAAGGGGAGGAAAATGTTGAGTCCCATATTGTGCTCAAAGAGCAGAGTGGAATTCCAGATTCCCACTGCAATGTGTTATTCTGAACTTCAATCATCCCAGGTCAGGTTGGGGCACGTCTCTGAAAGTCTGCATTTGGAGTCCTGGTCTTTCCTTCTGAACAACAATACAGATTGACTCTTGTTTCTCTGCTGGCAGTAATGTCAAGGTAAAACAGGTAGAGTGGGTATGACAATTTACATGAAGACTCATTGAAGAAATGTATACAGCTGTAGAAAGCCTTATAATGATTTCAGTGTTCTCCAAATATCCACATTTAAGTAATGCATTATTGAGCTTATGGAAATCAGTTTAATTATTAACTATCAAGTTGGTTTTGCTCAACCATTCTTGTGCTTATAAAACATATGCTCTGATATTTGGAACTTATTTTTTGAAGATCTAGGAAAAAAGAAACTTCTTTTCCCTATCTCATTTTGCTTCATAATAGTGGCAAGAGTAATGGTAGTTTTTCCAGTTCTAACATCCATCCAACTTACAAAGATATTAGGATGAGGAATGAGGCAATGTAAAATGAGGATATTAGAAAGGGTGTGGTGTGACTTTGGAAGTCAGCTTACAATAAATATACCTGGGCTGCCATGTTCACTGCAGCACCATACAACAGCCAGATGATGGAATCAATCTAGGTAGGTCTCTTGCTGAAGAGGGGAGAGGGAGATCAGTACAGAAGGAGAGGGGGGCGGGAAAGAAGGACAAACAACACCAAGGATGATAAAGCCTTAACAAATCATATTATTTTATATTTACCTAAAATCATACTATGTATGAATATATGGATGGATGGATGGATGGATGGATGGATGGATGGATGGATGGATGGATAGAGGTATGGACACATGCTGTATGAATATATGGATGGATGGATGGATGGATGGATAGATGGATGGATGGATGGATAGAGGTATGGACACATGCATGAAGTTACATCACTTAGATAAGAGCCATAGCCTATCCAAAAAAAAAAAAAATCCCCAGTACCAGGCATGAAAAACATCCATTTGAGTGGTTGGCCAGTCCAAGTGACTATCAATACGATAGGCTATTTTTGTTGCTCTTGGTTGCTTCTCAGAAGTTGAAGGTAAGTCCTTATTGCTGAAGACATTGGATACTTCAGACACAAAACTCAGAAGATTAGATATGGATCTAACCTGAAAGCTTTCTTTCTGTGGTCTAGCTTTCATAGAACCAGAAAGCACTATGTAAACTGCCAAGTTAGGGAAGCAATAAATAGTCCTATCCAGCTGTGATGCCAATGAAACACAATGACCAGCATGGCAAGATATTCTTAAATGTGCAATAGAGGCAATCATATTTTCCTGGCAACCAACAGCTCTCTAATTGGGCTTACAGCCCACTCAGTAGGAAGTCATGCCTGGTAGTTGAAACTTAGCCAAGAACCTGGGGCTAGTAAGGTCACGGGTCTTACAGAAGACCTACTATTGCCACTTTGCAAGACTGGCATCATTCCTAACTACTTCCTAAAATTTACCTTTATACTCGCAGATAAGTGTAGCTCTCACTCTTTAACAAATCAACGTCTCTTCGCAGCTAGTGGAGACCACTGCAGAAAATCACAACCTGTCATAATGCAGAGATCCAACAGAGGCATTTACAACACACCTGAGGAACCTAAGGCTCAGTGAACATCATGGAGGAGGGAGAGGAAAGGTTGCAGTCATGAAAGGACCAGGAAGTCTGTTGTGAGACTGTATTTCCTAGGAATGATAGGGAAGATATGGCTGCCTAAACAAGACCTGAACAATAACAATATCAATAGACATGCTAATGCAAGAGGGGGAAATTTCACTTGGTCCCACCCCTAGACAAGAAACTACAGGCAACAAATGAATAATGAGAGAAGGAATATTAGCCTCTCTTAGGGACAAGCCCCCTAATTGGTTATTAACATAAAGCCCTGAGATCATATGCACAGAAGCCTAATGGACTAAATGGACTCTGCTGGTTGTATTTATATATTTATACATTTGTGTGTGTGTGTGTGTGTGTGTGTGTGTGTGTGTGTGTGTGTAAAACAATAATAGTAAAAGTAGGTCATCAATTTGAAAGGGAATGGGAGGACAGGGAAGGGATTGGAGGGACACAGGAAGGATCAGTAAGTGGATGGGGAAAGTTATATAATTATATTTTAATTAAAATTTTTAATAATAAAAACATGCATAAATGAAACTATAGTGTATAAACACAATGGAGTGTTAGCCCGAAATTAAGAATGAAAGTATGTTGTTTGTGGAAAAATGGATGCTACTTGAGATCATCATGTCAATCAAAGCAAGCCAGACTAAGAACGACGAATGTTGTGTGTTTTGTCTTATATGCAGAATTTAGGAAAAAATGACTTGAAAGTAAAAGGAGACTCTTAAGGATGTGGGCAGAGGTGGTGTGGAGGGGCTTAGAAAGTGTAATCAATGGCTGGAAATAATCAAAGGATGCTGTACACTTGTGTGAAAATAGCATAACGAAACCTGTTACTTTATGCAGTTAATATACATCAATAAATTAAAGTAAATTCCAGTTTCTGAAGTGTCCTTTCACCTTACTACCAGCTTTGCTCTGTGACTTTCAGTAAGGTGGCCTTTTAAGCTTCTGTTTCTTCATATGAAATATTAAATTAATACATTCACCTTATCACATTATTATGTGAAGTCAGATAACACATGTTGAGAAATTACTATAGTTCAGGATCAAGAGCAAACATTCAATAAACAGTAATTACTTTTTACTTAATCTCACATTATTTATAACAACACACTCATGGATCACTTAATCTTGATTGAACACGTTAAGAAGTGTGCTTGTTTTCCTTAATTCTTACCATATTGTTTGGATATTTGATAATCTTGTTTTAGTTTTACATATGTAAAAATAAGACATGTCCAAGTCCAGTAGCTTGTTCAAACTGAAATAGCCTATAGTGTCTTCCTGGAAACCTTGAACACATGAGCTGAAATGTAATTTCACAAAACTCTAAGAATTGGTCAAGTCCCTCCTAAGTGTCCATTCTCACCACTTCCTGTCTTCATTTCTATCTTGATCCAAATGCTAGGAACATTTTTCAAGGCATGGCTGTCTTTTAAAAAATCTTTGGTTTGCATATAATTTCAGTTGCAGGGGGCCTCTCTGTTTTACACAGACTCATCAGATATTTGTTCCTATTCCATAGCTTAAAGATGGCCATGTCCAGAATCTCCCTAGGCTGAGATGGATCATTGAGTTTCCCTGCATTCTGAATCTGGAAACTACTTGATGTGAGTCACAGATTAGTTGTACTCCTTTGTGTAACCTGTTGTCTACTTGTCAACCTACCATTCTTCTCTGCACATCTCACGTTCACTGGTGCAGATTTTCAAAGCCTGGGTAGTGTTAAGGTCAAGAATCCCATATAACGTAGGTGCTGTTCTCCCAGCCTATTTTATCCTCTGCCCTTTTGCATTCTTAGGTTTTATTCCCTCTGCCCTTTCAGTCCATTTTCCACTAACCAGCTACCAGGCTATCATAGTTCATGATGTCCGTTTCCAGAGGAATCATAGTAGTTCTACACTTTCAGAGGAAAATTGACATCATTAATGGATATCATCCTGCAGAAATTTCTTCCTGTAGTCACATGTAGGAAGAATAATAAACCATGGTGAAGTGGAATAAAACTTGTTAAATCTAATAGAAACTTGGCACTGTTTATTCTCTTAATTTATAAATCAAAAATTTTTCTTAAAATACAAATTATATGTTATATGTATACACACATTGGGATATAACTTGGCAACCCATAAACATATAAAGTTTTATGACATTATAAACATATTCAGTTATAAATAAATTTTAATTTTTTAATTTGCCATAAATGAATTTTAAATTCAGTTTATTACCTATTGATAGTTTATAGAATATGTTTCTTGTTCACTACCAGCACTTAAGGACAACAAGAAAAATAAAATTCTGTTTTACCAGGACCTGCCAACATGGGCCATGTTCACACTAAGACTGTGAAGAATGTAGCCTGGGTCACCATTGAGAATTACTATACATGTCTAGGTAATGACTTCCACCCTAACAAGCACATGCGCAAGGAAATCATATTATTCCTAGCTTGAAATGGCAACAAGATACCTGGCTATGTCAAGTATCTGATGAAGAAGATTCAGACAGGTTCTGTGAGAGGTATCTCTAGTCAGTTGCAGGAGGAAGAGATGGAGGAGGGATAATTACGTTTTTGAGGTCTTGGCCCTAAATCAGATCATTGAGGTAGATCCCAACACCAAGGAAATGTTGAAGCTTTGGGACTTTGGCAGTCTCTCCAACTCACAGGTCAATCAGCCTACAGTTGGGATGAATTTCAAAACACCACATGGAGCCATTTGAATCTGTTCTGTAATATTTTCAATAAACCTGAAAACAAAAAAAGAAAGAAAGAGAGAGAGCGAGAGAAAGAAGAAAAGAAATTTTTGTCATGCATGTTCAAAATATTATGAAATAGTATTTATTAATACATGTACATTTATGAGTATTTGGTCATATAAAAGGTTTTTAATTTTTAGCTGTGACTAAACCCTTAGAGAGCTAGAATGACGTTCGCAGGCTGAAATCAGAATATCTGTTTATTCAAATGCTGCCCCAGAGTATCAGACTGGCTGCTTCCTTACTTATTTTAAGTACGTCTTCTCTCCGAGTCTTCATCTAAACCAGGATTTAAATTCTCCCTTGTGAAAGAGCTCCATCTAACTTAAAAGAAATACAGAACGTTGCTACCTACTGCATTTCATCTACTATGTCCTTAACTGTCTCCATTTCAATTGTGTCATCTACAAACCTGGAGATTCTAAGTGTCAAGGTTCTGTAGAGATTGAGGCAACTTGCAGTAAGTGCTGTGAAGAAGTGGTCAACACAAGCTGATTTGTCAGTGGATGCCAGCCATCATTATTATCATGACCAGTGATCTCAATTACATGCAATTTTCACAGATACCATGCAAAGAAGGAAAAATGTAATAAAAGATATGAAGCCTGGTAAACATGCATGGTGCTCATGCCTGTGACTCCCAGCAGTTGACATGTGGGGTCCAGGTGAGAGAACTGATGCACGATTGAGGCCAGGTTGCTCTACATGGTGAAGTCAAGGCCAGCTTGGGAAGCCTGGAATACATAGCAAAAAACTGTCTTAACAAAGTAAAACAACGTATGGTTCCAAGGCCTTATAGTCTGAAACTGTTGTAAATTTGTTCAAAGGTTTTTGGAATGTTTGGTGCTTAAGACTCACAGGGAATTTCAAGGAAAGAGGGTCTCTGTGTAAGCTCTTGCCATCTCGGTTAAGGCTAATTAGCTGGCTGTGTCAGCGCAAACAAATACAGATTTCCCCACGAGATCTAAGAATGCACGACTTCCTATAAATGGAATATTTGATGTTATTCTTCTGACAAGCACAAAGCACCAACAGAAAGTGAAAAGTAAAGAACACCAAGCAAGAGTACGAGTGTGAGTTTAATTACCTTTTACAATTGATTTTACTACATTAACTTACTATATATTTTGTCATCGTTCACTCAGTTTGCATAGAAGAAAAATAGACTTCAATGGAAAAATTTCACCATTTATATAACCTAGCTCTTATATTCAACCTTCCCCCACTCCCATTGCTCTGTGCTCTTTGTTGTGTGCAGTCTGGATTTGTGAAGACTGGGAGAACCTATGTTATACCAAAGGCCTAGACTCCCGGAGACAACATTCCTTTTAAATACTTTGTCTGTCTTAGTTAATTGGAATTTCTAGGGAAATGGATTTCAGTGCCAGCTATAAAAGCAAGTAGATGGACAGCTGTTCATTGCTCAATGGTGAAATCGGTTAAACAATTGCCCCATTGTGTTCTCAATGAAGCTGTTAAACTGCCCAGGCAAGTGTGTCTTAGGACCCACATTCAAACGCTTCTGAGTAGACTGTTTAAATGAAAAAAGAGAGAAGCTTTATAATCTTTTGGTTCCACGTAACTAAAGATTGGAGGTGACATTAAGGTACTGGGAGAAGTAGAGCAGCAAAGAAAGAGTGAGCTGAGAAAAATAAGCTAACTGAAAGGGTGGCAGGAGAAACTTCAATTCCATCAACTGAAAAATCGTTCCGTCTGCGTTCCTAGTACATTTATATATGATAAAGCTTGGAAACACCGCAGAAAAACAGAGAGAGAGAGAGAGACATCAAAACAAAGGGAAGGGGCGGAGGTGTGGTTCAGTGGTAGAGCATTTACCTAGTGTGTGTGAGGGGTCCTGGGAATCAGTCCAGGGACAGAGAGATGGGGGAGTTATTTAGACACGGAGGTTAAGAGAGCAGTGGGGAGAGAGGAGCATGAAAGGTATGAGTAGATGATGCAAGTAATAAATAGGTGATAATGTTATTTGTTTAAATAGCCTTGGGGAAAGCAATTATATGGTTATTCTAGAACATGGTACCCTAAATGAATAAGTATCTTTTGATTGATATTTAAGTGACATTGAAAAACAATTGTAATTGCATACCTTTCATGTTTCTAAATAGCAATCATAAAAGAGAGGAACCACTCAGGGGATAAATTTCCAATAGTGCCATCTAGTGTTAGAATTCTTCGGTTGTCCCTCTGTATGGCATTCTTGCATTGAACACATGCTCTTTTTTTAAAAAAAATATTTTTATTTTATAATTAATTTAATTTTACATATCAGCCACGGATTCCCCTGTCCTCCCTCCTCCCACCTCACAGCCTTCCCCACCAACCCACCCCCCATTCCCACCTCCTCCAAGGCAAAGTCTCCCTTGAGGAGTCAGCCCAGCCTGGTTGATTCAGTTGAGGCAGGTCCAGTCCCCTCCTCCCTGCACCAAGGCTGAGCAAAGTATCTCAGCATAGGTCCTAGGTTCCAAAAAGCCAGCTCATGCACTAAGGACAGGTCCTGGTCCCACTGCCTGGGGGCCTCCTAAACAGTTTAAGCTAATCAACTGTCTCACTTATCCAGAGGGCCTGGTCCAGTTGCATGGGGGCTCCTCAGCTATTGGTCCACAGTTCATGTGTTTCCGCTAGTTTGGCTAGTTGTCTCTGTGCTTTTTCCAATCATGGTCTTGATATCTCTTGCTCATATAATCCCTACCCTCGCCTATTAGACTCCTGGAAAATATCATCCTGAGTGAGGTAACCCAGACTCAGAAAGACAAACATGGTATGTACTCACTCATAAGTGGATACTAGATGTAAAGCAAAGGATAATCAGACTGCAACTCACAATTCCAGGGAGGCTACCTAGTAAAGAGGACCCTAAGAAAGACACAGGGATCACCCAGCAACAGAGAAGTAGATAAGATCTACATGAGCAAACTGGGGGTGGGGGGGTAATGGAGGGCATGGGTCGGGGCAAAGAGAGCTTAGGGGAGAGGGAGGTCCTAGCTGGATCAGGAACAGAGTGAGAGAACAAGGAAAGAGATGCCATGATAAATGAAGACCCCATGGGAATAGGAAGAAGCAGAGTGCTAGAGACATCCCCAGGAATCCACAAAGATGACTCCACTATAGACTACTGGCAATGGTTGAGAGGGTGCCTGAACTGACCTACTCTGGTGATCGGATGGCCGAACACCCTAACTGTAATGATAGAACTCTCATCCAGTGACTGATGGAAGCAGATGCAGAGATCCACGGAAAGCATGCTCTTGAGAAGAGCCTCTTCTGAGCCCATGAGCTCATATAGCACAGCAGGTACTGGTGTTGTTGTGAGTACAAAGTACATTCAACAGCCATGCACAAATGCTTCTGACTCCATTACACAAGACTTTCTTCGCCTCTTTTCTGGTCACTTGCAATTTCAAATTAACTCTCACTTAACACAACAGGCTACAATTGAGTAATCTGAGGAATAAAAATTGTGTTTGGCATTAGCATATTCCAAGTCTCCAGGTAATGGCTGCATGTTTATTCTCTACCTGTTCTCGAAACTGTGAACATGATCTGAAATCCTCCATGTGTCAGTGGGCTTTTGTGCTTTATAATAGGAAAAACCAAAAACAATTAGCTTAGGAAGTTTGATGTCAATACAGAAAAATTAAAGAAATAGTCAACATAAACAAAAATCTCTCAACTAAGAAAATAATTACCATCTTGAGTCTTTTGTTAATACTTTAAGAACAATAGCATGCTGCTCATTGCAAAATATAAATAATCCAGAACTAAAGAACTAGGAAATAAAAAACAGTGTATATAGTAATTTAATGTTTTTTCCTGTTTCTTAGTGACATAATATTTTAATGAACTAATAACTAAATTTGTTGGGTATATAGGAATGGAACATTCCCAGTTATTTTCTGGGAAGTGGGTTACACTAAGATATATAACCCTCCTCACAATCAGACCATATGTGGCTGCTTGGCTGTTTTTGTTTTTTCATTTGTTTGCTTTGAAATAAGGTTTTGCAATGCAAACTTTCTATGTGTTCCAGGCTGGTCTTGATCTCATAGAGATCTGTCTGGCTCTGCCTCCAGAGTGCTGGGACTAAAGATTTGCACCTCAGGCCTGGCACATATGTGAATATTTTGCTTTATTAAGCACTAGCTGCCCATTTGTTTTCTCATATTTTTTCTTCATTAATAGAGACAACTTGTTCCTGGAACTAAAATACCAGCACAGTTTGTATTCTAGGACAACTATGAGATTTAGGAAGAGAGAAAATGATATATATCCAGATAGAGGGAAGGAAAAATATCTTCTCCAGTGCTTCAAAAAGGAAAAGAGGAGTAGAACATCTCAGTGGCAGTCTGGTAGCTGGAGGCTGCTACCAGCAGCAGATTCACAGATAGACAGTGACAAGTGCAGAAGTTTGATATCTCTCTCTCTCTCTCTCTCTCTCTCTCTCTCTCTCTCTCTCTCTCTGTGTGTGTGTGTGTGTGTGTGTGTGTGTGTTTCGTGTTTTGTAACCGTGAAAATGTGGGGAAGCTGAGAACAGAAAGCCACATTTTATCATGAGCATCAGCGGCAGCAAGTGAGAGAAGGCAAATCTGGAGCAGAGAAGCACAGAGGTGTGCCCACAGAAGACGGACAAAGGAAAGGCCTCAGTCAAGTGAACTTAGGATCAACAGCAGAGGGGAGAGGAAAGCATGAGCCAAGTCACTGCTGTTTTCACCAAGTCATGGAGGAAGAACAGTGTGCTCTTTGTCATGTCTGTAAAGGGGCCTCATAAAAGATGGCATCAGTGACTGGAGACACTTTACTATTCACATCGAGGGTGGGCAGGCTTAGGAACAGTTGGTTTCAACTGAGTCACATTTATTTGATATATTTTAATTATCGTAATTACAAAATTAGTAAACTTGGTGGTTATTAGCTCAGACTTTTATAAGGTGTGTTTACTTCTTAGGCATAACTGTTGAGATTTGTACTTATAAGGTTGTTATTTTCAATCAAATATGTTTTTCTCATTAAAAAAAAAAACTCTGTAAGTTGCTGATTTTCTGGCAGCTAGGTAGGCTGTGTGAAGCAGATGGGGGTAAAAAATATTTGGAATGAAAAAAAAATATTTGGAATGAAAGGGGCAAAATCTAACTGGGTCCATTTCCTTCTAATAATATTGGTGTTCATTAAAAAATGATAGATTTCTACAATTCAAATAGCAGTAAAGGAAATACAAACTCGATGAGGCTGGGGGTGGGGGACAACAATGGGTTAATTGTCTGACAAACTGGCTGTGCTACTGCTCTGGGTTGCCTGCAGTTTGAAAGCCTAAATCTATCTGTTTGCCAAACACTTGCAACAATGGCCAAATTTATCATAACCTTAGCTGCCTGGTGGAGCAGGATTGAAGGGAACTGGCTGCCCCACAGGGAAGAGGCAGAGAGGGTTTCCATGAAGGTGTATTCCAACATAAGCTGAAGCCACAGACAGTTAGGAGACCTGGTTTTGCTTGAGTGAACATATTTCATTGCAGACTTCTCTCTTCAGTATTTGCTGAGTAGCCTATTAAAAGCATTACAGAAAGAAAGATGAACATGATCTCTCCAATAAACTTTTCCCAAGAGCAAAGCTTTTCCATTCTCATTTCACCCAACGTCACAGTTCGTTTAGTAGCAGAAATAGCCATAAAATCTAATTATTTTTTTCACGGAAGGGATACCTGCTGCTCTATGTAATAGTTATTTTCCTCATTTTGTGTACTTATTGAGGAAAAACAAACAAATAAAATGCAAGCTATGAAATATGCCTTAGAATCAGATCCCTGTCAAATAGTCAGATATTTATACAGTGAAGATCAAGAGAAGGCCAACTTAGGGAAGAATTCCCAGAAGGCAACACCACAGAAGGAGTGCAAAGGCCCGAGGTTTCAGGATAGTTTTGTGCACCTTGGTTTCTTAAACAAAGAACTGTGGCAGTTAATATCACTCCCATCTGGATCCTGGCTTTGAACCTTTAGTTTTATAAGTTCAATTTGGAGCACTTACAGAAACCAAGAAAGTAGAAATGGACCGTTGAAGGGGAATTCCATAATGGAGGGAGAGGAGCAGAATATAGGTAAATAAAAGCAATCTTCAAGGCACGTGTGCCTACTGGTGAAATCTTGGATTTGAAGTCTGTTTTCCAGGAGAGAATCTATGCTTGTGCATTATAAACCAGGCAAAAACACATGCACAGAGAAGTCATAGGTCCTTGGGGGTAATTTAGTAGCACCGTTTAGCTAAATTAACATGCTGTCAAATGCCTTATAAATATCTATAGCTATACATATAGACAAATGCTACTGCCACATCCTTCATCAATGACTCTCTTTGAAGTGCATGATGGTGAAGACACAAGACTTATGGATGTTCAAGGTGCTGAGAATAAGTGATGGTTGAGGCCAGTCTTAAGATGATCTAAATATACATGCACATATGTATTTAAATAGTTATATGTATAGTTGAAATGGGTGTAATGTGTCATAGTAACACAAAACTATATAACTTGAAAATAGTTTGTTTTCAATGGCAAACTTCTTAGATGCTAAAACAATAGTGTAATTATCTCCAAGCATAACAGAATCATTTTTACCACACTTATGTAAATTAGACCAATTTTAATATGGAAGCTTTATTTTTGATCAGAACAAAGGTGCAGTCAATACTTAGACTGTGAACCACTGGCTTGGGCATGACTTATTGTGGTAGGTCATTGGGCTGTTTCTCTGTAGTCTTTGTCAGATAGACATCTGTGTCTAGCTTTGCCTTTTTTTAAAGATGCATCCATCTATCTGTCTGTCTGTCTATCTATCTATCTATCTATCTATCTATCCATTTATTTGTGCATGTTTCTGTGAGTATATGCATGGATACCACAATTGTACACATTTGTGTGTGTGTGTGTGTGTGTGTGTGTGTGTGTGTGCGCGCGCGCACGCGCAGAAACCAGAAAAAGCTCTCTGCTTTTTATCTATAGCTCTCTGCTTTTCATTAAGACACTGTGTAATCAGAAGTTTCTCTCCCACCTGCCAGTTCCCAAATAACCACTCTGAGGCTTAACATTAGTTATAAATTTTTGGCCAATGGCTCAGGCTTATTATTAGCTAACTCTTACATTTAAATTAACCCATTTCTACTGATCTAAGTATTGCCACATGGTTGTGGCATTACCAGTCTGCTGGCATATTGTTCCTTGAGTGGTTGCTTGGGCAGCTGGATGGTGTCTCCCAGACTTCTCCCTTCTTCTCCTGAATCTCTGCTTGGATTTCCTGCCTGGCTCTATCCTGCTTTGCCATAGGCCAAAGTAGCTTTATTCGTCAACCAATGAGAGCAATACATATTCACAGTATACAGAAGGACATCCTGTATCAACAGAGTCTTTCCCTTAAATAGAGGCTTGCGTTTTTCTTCTGTCTGCAACTTTCTTGGAGTGGAGGTTACAGCACATATAGGGTACCTACCTTTGTAGGTGGGTGCTAGGATCTGAACTTCAGTCCTAGTGATTACATAGCAAATGCTCTTTACCATCAAGGCATCTCTCCAGTCACACATTTTTTTTTCATTTATCTATTTATTTATCTATCTATTTGTTTATTTATTTTTAACAAAATTCAGGCATTACATTGTCCCATCTTTGAGTAACAGATTGGGATAGGAAAGACTACCTAGTAGAAATAACTGTCTACAATTAGGCTTTTAAGTCTGTTCTATAATGACATTCTTACCTGCAAAATTATATGTGTCTGGATAATGGTCATTGTTATTCTTTAGAATCATGCAAGGAATATATTATTCTAAAAATATAATTTTCAGGTTTCCATTTCTGGATTGATGAAATTAATATCTGTAACAGGAGAAAGTTTCATTAAATCCCCCATTGGGTAGTCACCAATTCCTTCTCTCACATTACAAAATGGCCTCAGTTTTACTAATAATCTGTTATTAAACTTTGACTATGTCTTTTAAATTTTTCTAGACTATTTAACTAACAATATGACGGTCTAAATGTTATTTCTAACATTAAGTGACTACATATAGGTAGGGATAATGGTGTCTTAGGGTTTCTATTGCTGTGATAAAACACCATGACCAAAAGAAAAGCAACTTGGTGAGGACAGAGTTGATCTCAGCTTTACAACTCTCAGGTCACACTCTGTTAGTCACTAAAGGAATTCAGAACTGAAACTCAAAGCAAGAACATGGAGGTAGAGGCCATGGAGGAATGCTGCTTACTGGCTTGCTTTTCATGCACTGCTCCTCATAGCTTGCTTAGCCTGCTTTCTTGTAGCACTGAGGACGACTAGCACAGGGTTGACAGGGCCTACAGTGATCAGGGACCACCCATATTCATTATCAATCAAGAAAATGCATCACAGGCTTGCCCACATGCCATTCCCGTGGGGACATTGTCTCAGTTGAGGTTCCTTGTTCCCAAATGGCTCTAGCTTATCTTAAGTTGGCATAAAACTAGCCAGCACAATAGATCATCCTTAATTAAGTTAGAAATGGTAGAGACTCCAGAATGTCATTCTCAGATTGATGATTGGAGCTGTAGAGTATAAAGAAGGGATAGGTTTTTTTTTTTTCTCTAAAGAATGGATTGATAAGAAAAAACACTTCCATAAACTAAAGACGAGGTAATTACAAGCAGGAAAATGGAAACTATTATATCATTAACACTACATGAAGAACTGTCCGAAGAAAGAGTTAACGATGGTAATTGAATGGTAGAATAAGATCAAGGAGTGTGAATCAGAGAGAAGTCCATTGAATTTTATGGGAGTGTGGGAAGGGGTGTGATTATGAAGTGAGCAACTGCATTTCCTGGAAATATTTTGCTACTAGTTATTATCAGAATCAGAAAATGGTCCAGAGCTCACACTGAATGAAATTTTGGATCAATGGCTGTTCTGAGTATCTATCAAGAACAGAAAGTAGTGCCTCTATTTGTCATGTTTATTAAAGGATAAATGCAGGGGATCATGACCAAATGCTTAAGCTGCTGTCACTTTCTACCGAACACAACACAGACTAGATTAATTTGGTCAATAAATATTTATTGAGCACCCTGCTATATGCCAGGTTTCAGCAACAGAGCAAAGAGAAAGAAATAGAGTCACAGTGGTTCCAGCTGGGGAAGGACTGCTGAGATAATACTGTCCATGGAAGGCTTCTCCATTTTGAATGTGCAGACAAACACCTGAGAACCTCGTATAAATGCAAATCCCAATTCCATTATTTTTTTTTAGGGCAAGGCCAAGGACTCTACATTCTCAGTAAACTCCTGAATGGGGCATTGCTGCCAGAAAGTAGAGCACACTTCGAATAGCAAGGGCAAGAGGGGTGAGAGAGACTTCTCAGAGTTGTTACACCTGAATGACTTTTCCATAATGTCTTCCCACTGTCAGAGGCTCTGATTCAGAAACGTGAATGATTTTAAATCTACTCATTTCTGGAAATACTAAGCTTCCCATCTCTCTACAGAGGAGGAGGAGTACAAATGGAGGCCTTATGTGAGAGTCAAGTATATTTACAATTGTTAGGCCTCCTGAGGGGGTCCAAGAAATAACCATACCTCTCACCCTCAACTTCTGAATGAAGAGTGAAAAGCAAATGATGGTTAAGTTGGACAATGTATCTTACCAAGTTAGACTTTCCCAGGTTCAAGCCTAAGGTACACATGATGCTGGCCCAGGGCATATTGTCCCATAGGAGTGATGTGCTTGCCCTTAGAGGACACCAAACGATGCATGCTCACCTTGGGTAGCTAACTCCCAAAAGAAAGATTGGGAGAAATATACTAAGAATTCTTACTTTTGTTTGAGAACCAACCAGTGAGTGTCTGTTACTGGTGGGCTGAAAAGGGCAAAAAGAAGCGAGAAGAATTATTTCTCCAAGAGAGATGCCATAAAAAATGAGGAAGACAGGCTTTTTATAGCACCAGATTTAACATTCTTCTCCTCATGAACTGACAGCCACCCTGTGACAAGCTGGGCCATGCACTAAAAATTCTGGAACAATTTTAAGTTGGGTGAGATATCTTTTCTTTTTTCCTTTTGTTTTTGTACTAGCTAAAATTTAAAGGGGTGCTTGACAAATGTACTATTCAAGTCACCCTGAGGCATCAGAGTAGAGAATCTGACTCTGCAGATTTAGGTAAGGCCTTCAGCATCTCCATGATGCTGCTCAGGGAGCCCATGAGCACATAACACACAGCCTAGAAGACAGTCCTTTATCTCAAGACTCAAGTCTCCTTCAGCCTAAGATATGAGAAGGGAGACTATCAGTTGATTGATCTTATCTTTGGCTTGCCACAGGATTCTTACATAAAATTATGCCTTAGTATTGCTGTCCTTACTCAATATTTAGATGCTAAACCTTGTTACTACTGACAAAGTAAATCTCAATTAGTCAAATATCATCCCTTCATTGTAATACTGTGCTCACTAGTTTTATGTCAACTTGGTACAAGTTAGAGTTGTCTGAGAGGAGGGAAGCTCAATAGAGAAAATGCCTCCACAAGACCAGGCTATAGGCAGGCCTGTAGGGTATCTTCTTAATTAGTGATTGATGCTGGAGGCCACCACTTATTGTGGGTGATACTTCTCCTGGGCTGGTGGTCCTCAGTTCTATAAGAAAGCAGGCTAAGCAAGCCATGTGGCAGAAGCTAGTAAGCAGCAATCTTCCACTGCTTCTGCATAAGCTTCTGCCTCCAGGTTCCTGCCCATTTTGAGTTCCTGCTTTGACTTCCTTCAGTGAACTCTGGTTTAGGATACATGAGGCAATTAAACCTTTTCCTCTCTAAGCTGCTTTTGGTCATGGTGTTTTGTAACAGCAATAGTAACCCTAACTAAGACAAATACCAGCTAACAAACTGAGAGTCACAAGAGGAAATTTGCTAGTCCAGTCACATATGCAGCTGATTTCTAATCCTGAAATAGAATCCTACGTTAGTTTTTGGATGTTTCTCACTTTCTGCTTCATTTTTTCATTGGCAGACTGACTGTAAATTGTTTGTATATGTACTCTATAATATTGTACTGAACCAACTCAATTGTGTTCCATCATAATCTCTATCTCACAATGAATGCTAGAGAATAATGTGGTTGTTATGGATGATGCTTACATAGGTGCAGCTGAGTGAAATACAATATGACTTATGTCAATATCTAGGTGAAGTAATAGCATTGTTTACTTTCTTTCTTACTAATCCCTTTTGTATAAGGACAGGCATAGCCCAAATGTATTGAAGTTTAACCTGGATTCTTATTCTCTCTCTCTCTCTCTCTCTCTCTCTCTCTCTCTCTCTCTCTCTCCTTTTAGAGAAGATTTTGCTAGCAAAGCCTGATGTCCATCAGCCAAAGATGAAAAGAGCATCCACTTCTCTGTAATCAACAAGTTTTAGTTCACCAGCAATGCTACGCTGAGGAAGAACACCCCACAGTAGTCTTCAGCTAGTAGACTTTAACAGTGACTCCTGGCATAAAGCATCATATCCCTCATCTTATTCTATGTTAACAAATACGTTAATACTGCCTTTGTTGATTATAGGTATGATCTGGGTGACAAGTTTTCCCACAGACCTTCAAAACCCACTTGGTAGTCACTTGTCCAATTGCTTCGGTCTTAGACAAAATTGCACATTTAAATATTCATCGTTATTGAAAAAAAACGGACAGAGATATTCAGGGGAAAGTAGAGGTAGTATTTCTGTTTTAATGAAAAGATTTTGTATTAGAGTGCATACAGGTCTATTAATGGTAAGTGCAGATGTTTTGACAATATTCATTTAACTCAAATCAAGAGATTTCATAATTCCTATTGTCCTGTGCCTGTTCCCTACTTAATTCTAATAGACTGGAGAAATTTACTCATACTCCAAAATTAATATATAATGAGACATCAAGTTAAAATATTAAGAAATTAAATGCAAAATGATACCATATAAAAGTTAATGTATTTAAGTAATAATTTATGCAATAGAGGCTTACAGAATTCTGAAATCAAGCTTTTACTAGCCTTCAAGATAGTTCCCACAAGTCTAAGGTCTCTAAAGTTTTGGGTTAAATTTCAAGTTTATGACTTACAATGTTTATGTTTTTGGTCAAAGGTATGTAATGCTCTTAAATACATCTCACCTATATAAAGAGCTCTTGCCTACTAACATTTTATTCATCTGAAATTCAATTATTTTCAGGATATGCTGTCAAAGGTAGATAATTTTAGATCTGTTCCCAGCCTTTGCAGTCAACCGACTCTCAGCTCATTAAGCCAGGTTCTCAAAAACTCTCCTTTTGAGTCGGGTGGTGGTGGCACACGCCTTTAATCCCAGCACTCAGGAGGCAGAGCCAGGCAGATCTCTGTGAGTATAAGGCCAGCTGGGTCTACAGAGTGAGTTCCAGAACAGGCACCAAAACTACATGGAGAAACCTTGTTTTGAAAAACCAAACGACAACAACAACAACAACAACAACAACAACAACAAAAACCTCTCCTTTCACATAGGGCCAGGAAACTGTCTTTTGCAGTCAGTAAATGCTCATATTTGTTTTTATAATAGCACTACTCTCATAAATATATAATCTCCACAGATTTTGTTTCCTTCTTTTCCCTGTCAAAAATTTTCTCTTCTTCAGCACCACATGCTCATCACTGGACTATCTTACACGTTAACAAAGGTTGGTACAAAGGCAGTCAAATCACATGCAATAATAAAAGAAAATGGTAATAATGAAAATAACTATAAAATATTGTGTAGCTTAAAAATCAAATTTCTTCTTTAAGTTACCATGCTTCATTCATCCTCTCTTTAAGATTTACTTTCGCTCTGAAATAACTTTAGACTTATTTTTAAATTCACAAAAGTATCACAAAGAATTTCTACATTCCCTGTACTTTTTTTCCCTAGTGGTAACAACTTTGAAAGCATCAATACAATGATCTTGACCAGAAACCATTATTATATGCTACTATTAACCAATCTAATTATCACATTGAAGCCTTACCCCTTGTCCCTCTTCTCAGCCTAGAACTGACACTAGAACCTTGTATTGCAATTATCTATCATGATTCCTCATTTTCTGACAGTATTCCAGGTGTCTTCATCCTTCATGACTCAACAATATAAATAACATTGGATAGGGGCAGGAAGATGGTCTATGGGTAAAGCGCTTGCTGTATAGGCATGAACACCTGAGTTTGTATGTCTGGGACCCATGTAAAAGCCAAATGCAGTGGCACATGTCAGTAACCAAGTGCTAGGGAGACAGAGATAGACAGATGCCAGGGACAGCCAGTCTAACCATTCATTGAGCTCTATGCCCAGTAAGAGACCATGTCTTAAAAAATTAGATAGAAAGCAATGAGGAAAGACACTTGCCAATGGCCTCTTGATTCCACAAGCACACACATGGGTAAGCACACTTGTATAAGTGGTCACATGTACACAACCATATAGCTACATGTACACGTGTCCAATACACTCAGAAAAAAAACTGGGTATATATATGTGTGTGTGTGTGTGTGTGTGTGTGTGTGTGTGTGTTAGACATCAGATTGCCTTTCAATTAGTGTCTGTATAATTTCTGTCAGGATTAGATATAAGTTCTACATTTTGAGGCAAATAATGTAGATATGTCTTATTGAAGATTAAAATTTATAGTTTTTAGAAACATTCAAGAAAATGTTTAATAGTTATAAGCAAATTAAGAATATATAAAACTGTATAATATATGTATTCCTAATTATGAACAATATCACATGTATATAATAAATGTATTTTAAATTTAATTAAAGGTTTTATTTTATTTTTTAGTATATTTGTATTATGTAAGACAATTTTTAAATTTAAATATATTTTGATCATGTTCTTCTCCTTCCCCAAGTCCTTCCAGATCCATTCCTCATCCATACAACCCAACTTTAACTTCTTTCTCAAGAAACAAGGAAAAACCCACTACAACAACACTTCCAAACCAAGAAAACAAAATGAAACCCCACCCCAAAAAAGAAAACACACCACCACCAAACTGTAACCAAATAAAAGCATACAAAAACAAACAAACAAACAAAAAACTGTGGGGTCTATTATATGTTTGTCATTTACTCCTGAATATGAATATGGAGAGGTTGATATATCCAATGTCAGTCGTTGGAGAAAACTGATTTTCCTTCTTCCAGCAGGTATAAATGACAGTTCAGTTGTTAAACTTTACCCTAGTGGCTAGTTTTTCACTCATTCATTAAATATAAAATAGCCATATTTG
>CABHPP010138350.1:19592-43813 GCA_902168425.1 Peromyscus attwateri | reverse complement strand
ACCATGATCCCAAGGTTTGATGCACTTCTCATTATTCTTTTTCTGGCTCAGTGACTTTGGGTACACTCTTGGTTTGTATTATTAAATTTGCTTCTATCCCAAACTCCATTAAACATCCCTTCTATTACTACTGTGAACATTTAAGTGTGACAAATCAGAAAAGCAGAAGAATGTTCACGTAAAGGGTTATGAAAAAACAAAAGCAAGGAAAGTTAGAAGAAAAAGATATCACAGGAATTTTCCTAAAAAGGATAGCACAGTGTTCTTTCATTGTTTGTTTGAAATATGTTAGATGAAGTGGAGATCAAATTTGCAAATATGGAATTAACCAGTGCTTCTGCAGATGCATGAAATTGATCTACTCTGATCATTTGCTCACAATATTTTTGTCATTTGCTCAATGCACAGCTCTGTTTTATGTGTTTGCGTGCTTAAAATGACTTAGTACATATTGTTGATGCATTGACTCAGAACTTTTAGCCATTATAACCTGGGTCTAATTGAGGTTTGCAGCACAGGTGTTTCCCTATGAGATTCCGCCTCTGGCTTCATGCACTCAGTACACTACATAGTACTTTAGTTTCAGACTCCACACAAGCACACTCAGAAAGGCATTAAGTACACTGAGAAAAGAATATCTTATAATATGAAAGGTGAAATAAGAAGGCAGAAAATTGCTTTGCTTTCCTTGACTTGGGAATGTTGGCATCTGAGACTCAGATTTCTTGCTAATCTACATGTCTGGGAATGACCACAAGAATACCTTGAGTGTTGATTTTAGCATAACAAATTAAGTTTTGTGAGTAAGCAAATTTGCAAACACAAAACTTATGAATTAAATAATGAAGAATGATTGTATTGATTCTGAGCCCATGAGTTTGACTGGGCTCACATGGCTGTTTGAGAATGGAGACAATGATAACACCAAATGTATGACTATGGGAAAGCATGTGGCCAGAGTTCCTGGCCATCACTTTGTGAAGAAACTGGGAATCAGAATGGCAAATGAGTCAGAAATGGGATCCTAAAGACACTAAATTCCTCAGTTTTATACTTAGACTGAGTTTTTCAAAGATTTTTATGTGGATACAAGATCATTTTCTAATCTATAAAAGCCTATAAAACTCCAACATCATGGCATGTAAAGGACCAACTGCTGTAGTAACAGAAAATATGGAGGTTGTGTACCAGTTAAGGTCTACCAGAAAAATAGATGGAATTGAAAGGGAAAAATCAGTAGTCGTCTCGAGAGTCGCTCCCCACCCCACCCCCCTAAAGGTATTTGCTGACCAGCAGTTTTAGAACTGACCAGAAGTTGAACTCATGGGAAGATAAGGCTGAAACAATAAATCTATATATCCTGGACTTGGTAAAACAGGATATGGGGAGTAATGGACTCAACGGACCAGAAATTGAAATTATGGAAAAAATAGGACTGGAACAATAAATCTGAATGTATATATGCTGGGTTCAGAAAAAGCAGGACATAGGGAGTAAAAAAATTTATGTCTCTGTAGATACCCTGAATCCTGTTAGCCATCAGTAACCTCATGCTTATAGTTCAGCAAGTAACTTCAAAGAACTACCTCATCCCAGCCCCCTCATCCATTCCCAGGATATGTAACTCTCTGGATGTAAACCTTTCCTATATAAACCCCTTCAAGTGAGTGCTCGGGGCCATCCTCCTCCACCTGCTATGTTGAGTATTTGGAATACAGACCAAGACTGGGGCTTGCTTTGTTATTAAAAAAAAAAAACAAAAACAAAAACAAAAACAAAAACAAAAAAACCTCTATGTGCTTGCATTGGATATTGGCTCTGTGGTGGTCTTGCTTGGGGGTCTTGCGACCTGGGCACAGCAGTATAAGTACCATTTTTGGTATTTATAACATAGACAACATGGCGTGGGGATTTGGTAAACATGAGATAACAATCTGAAGGCACCTGGAGCCATTTAGAAATAAAGACTATTTCTGAAACAAAGAGCCAGGGGAGAAGAAGAAGATGAGATGCTCTGTACTGACCAAGGACCTAGTGCAGCAAAGGGAATCTAAGAACAGATGGAAACCATCCTGCAGGATCTGCAACTGTGAAATAGATACAGCATTTGTCAGAGAGCCTGCCCACACCAAGACACCCTGCCAACGCTTCTCATAGGCTGAACATTGCCAGAGAATGGCTTGCTTTAGAGCCTCCTGAATCTTTGCTATGTGGTTGTGGTGAAGCAGGCTGTGGAAGCCAGCAGAGCAATAGAGAAGTGGTTCAGGTACCTAGTAGTTGGGTCGAACTGAAGCCATGCACATCTGCCTTATTCAATTTGAATTCCATAGAAAGCTTCTATGCTAAGAAATGCAGAACTGTCAACATATTTTAGCATGTGGAATAACAAGACCCATATGGGAGTAATACAATCCATATGTCTCATGCTAAGTACTGTATTAGAATATTAAATGAGATCAAGAATGTATGTGTGTGGTGCATGTGCGTGTGTGCAGTGTGTGTGTGTGTGTGTGTGTGTGTGCATGCGCGTGTGCACACACGCACGCACGCACATGCATGCTCAGAGTTAGAAATCTGAGTCATAGCTATTTTGATAAAGGTTTACCAGGTACAAGTTGTTCTGAAATTTAAAAAGACAAAGAGACAATTGAATACATTCAGTCAAAAGAGAACAGGTCTTTATCCTATAATTTATCTGCATTTTTCTGAAGTACTAAAAGCCATGGTCTCAAAATATCATTGGATCGAGATGAGAATATTTTGTCATTTTATAGAGCATTTCTTAATTATAAATGTATCAAGTCTCTTTTGTTTGCTGAAGGCTTCTGAGACTTTGCTATCTGTCACATGTCAAAGCAGTTTTCTTAAAATAGTATATTCATCATGTCTAAATAATATATATTTATTTTTCTACCTAAAAATCCTCCCAAATGTCTTTAAACTAACAATAGAAAATTAATTCCAAAAGTGGTTAATATTTTTCACTTCAGTAAAACTAGAAAAAGTTTTGTACAAAGTAATTCTGGGAACACAATCCATTTAAACTGGATTTTTAAATTTTTTCTTGAAGTATATTTGCATTTGGGAATTTTTTAAATAAAGACCAAAAGTGGTGTAAGTCTGCAAGTTTTTTTTTCTATTTGTATCTGGACTTCACAACTACCTTCTGAAATGTTTTTGACATAAACTACATTTTTAGAAATAAAATTCCAAGTTTTTGGCTGATTGATTTATTGGCCCAATAGAGTATCAAACCCAACAATACACTCCCAGTGTTTTAAGATTTACGAGTCCTTAATTTTGAACTCTGAGGATAAAATATTCCAACAATCTGAATATTTGAAAAATCATAACACGTATTTTCTTATCTATGAACACATTTCTTTTTCCTAGTCAACAACCCTATGAATATTGAATTGAAGGATTCTGAAGGATAATTTCCAGTGTAGGGTCTTTAGGGAAAGAGTCAGTGGAGCGTTCTCAGGCCTTGCACTTGCATTTTATCTTCTGTGGGATATGGCAGGCTTATTGCAAACTAGACAATGAAAATGGTGTCGGTTAAGGACTACATTTCAGGTGGACAGTTAAATTATACTTTGCATCCACATCTTTTTTTCTGACTAAATTTTGCAAGATGTGGAACAAAACAAGGAAATAAATTAGATGGATAAAATAAAGTGAACAGAGTTTGCTCTTCTGCTTTTTCTATAGCCTTATAGCAGGCAGGGCTGAACACTCCTCCTTTCTCTGAACCATCAGGATCTGCAGACTAAGCAGGTACAAGGCATTTATCCAAGGGTTGCCTATTCGGGTTCATATCTCCCAGGGCATCCTGGGAAATCACATCCATGCAGCATGGTCAAATCTCACCATTATTTCTTCATACACGTTGTGGATTGTCAATAATTAGAAAGTTTAGTATAGTATTTTATTACTTATTAAATGCATCACATGCACATTTTAAATTCTAAATATGAATCAGCGCCGTTATTCTTTTTAAATTAACCATCATTTTAGGGTTTTTTTTGCCTCATTTTAGGACTTCAATGAATACAATAATTTAATTTATTTGAATTCCACTACCAGAAAAGTTAAATTTCACATTCAGGCTAAAATATTTTATTACAAAATAAAAGGACCACACACTTCAAAATGTAAAGATTAGGAGAAAGCAGATAATTTACATATGGTACTAAATTTTGTCTAAAACTGTATGATAATTAATCAATTAGTTGCTACCAGTCGAAGATCAATGAGAAGCTGTCTTCCTTGAAATATATATCCATCTTTATTTAAAGCATTGCCCTCAGTATGTCATTTCATCACATAATTTATTATGAGCCTGGTTTCCTTCCATGCACCAGCTACTTACTGCAAAACCTGCACATTAAGCCCAAATAGTAATTCCTCTCAATCAGTTACACGCCAACCAGCCAACCTGGAGTTCAGTTTTATGAGATAACTGATTAATATTATTCTTCCTGATCTCAAAGTCAACCTTCCTTCTAGTTAACTCTGAAATTTTTATGTGTTGTGTGTATTTTTCTTGCCTGTAGTACTTAAATTGGTTCCTGTCTGAAAACTGTGTGTTGCAGACTTCTGAAAGGTATTGATAGCTCTGATGTTAAAATTCAATAAGGGATTCAACAACATTCTGGATTATTATTATAGGCAGCCAGACCCTGCAACTAATACTTCTGGTTCTATTTTAATTGTCATTGAATTTTAATATTCATTGTCATTTGCTTCTTTTGGGCCTTACAGTGGAGTCTTGTTAGGAATGGATGTCTGAGGACATGCTGCTCACCTACCGTGAGGAATGCATGGAATACACCTGCATGAGAATTGGTATGGGATATTGATGGATTTGGGGGTCCCTTGGTAGCCTAATACAGGAACTTTACATCCTGGGATGTATTTGTTTAAATGGCCCTTGCATTTCTGTATACATTAATAAATCAATCTCAACATTTAAAAATCTGTTACAAGGCTGGGCACAGTAGTGCATACCTTTAATCCTAGCACTCAAGATGCAGAGGCAGGTGGATCTCTGAGTTTGAGGCCAACCTGGCTTACATAGTGAGTTCCAGGACAGCCAAAGCTATATAGAGAGACCCTGTCTCAAATAACAAGGGATCACATTCATTTATTATTCAGAGGTCACATTTGTGCCACTGTGCACTTGCGTGTGGAGACCAGCAGGAAAACTGCAGAAGTGAGTTCTCTCTTTCTGGGATATGTGTTCTGAGACTGAATTCAGACCATCGGGCTCGGCAGCAAGTGCTTTCTCCCACTGAAAATCATCTCAGCCCCCAATTAAAAAGTTCAAAGTTAGTCTTTCAAATGACTGTGAAGGAGAAATAACAGCTCCCAAGATGTCCTTCTTGTATACTATGAGTACATTAACTTATCTTGGCAAAAAAAAAAAGTCTCTGCAGATATAGTTAAGGTTAAGGGTCATGAACTATGGAAATCAACTGGACCGGAGTCCTTCAAGTGAAAGATTACTATTTCAGCAGTTCTCATAGAGATGTGTCAGCATGATAAGGAAGTCGTATCTCATCACAGACTCTGAAATGTAACTGATTACGTGTAAGTCCAGAGACAGACAGGCGGACAAGGCAGAGAAAGTGAGACTAACTTTCCCTGATAACTCCATGGCTTTACCCCAATAATATAGGTATTAAACTTCTCACACACAGAAATGCATTTGTTCTTACTTCCAAAAGCAGCAAAATTGTAAGTGTTAAGGCCACATCTTATAAGTAAAGAAAAAAGGTCAAATAATTGTTTAAAACAATCATTTTTTTCTGAAACATAAGGTTCCTGATGGTATTTAATTCATTAATGCCACACTGATTTCCCTTCATTATTACTCAAATATACCTTGTATCATTATATATCATTAAGATATTTGATGTTTTTATATGAGATTGTCATTGTGAAGGAAGGTGGGCATTTATGGTTACAGCTCTTAATGGCAGGGAGTTGAGCTGTAACCAATATTTATATACTATTGCAGGAGGCATAGTGTTTCTATTGTTTACAGCTGCAGTGAGATCCATGAATGCCAAAGCTGGCTGTTTTAGCCACCATTGAACTGTCCCCTCTCATCCCTACTGTAATGGTTTGCTGTGAAATAACTCCCATCTCATTTGTTTGAACACTTGGTGGCACTGTTTTTGCAAAGTTCTGGATTCTTGGGCTGCAGAAATGGCTCAGTGGTTAAGGGAACTGATTCTTCCAGAGGACTCAGGTTTGATCCCCAGCACCCACATGGTGGCTCACAACCATCTGTAACTCCATTTCTAGAGATTCTAACACCCTCTTCTGGCCTCTGCAGGCATTGTACACATACGGTGAACAAACATGCATGCAGATAAAATATCCACATATATATTAATAAATATATTATCATATATATTTAATAAATATAATATATATAATATATTTTTAAATAGATCCTTTAGATGTGGAACCACTCTGGAAAAGGTGTGTCACTGTTGGGTATCGGCCATAATGTTTACAGCCCCTGATCTGCTTCCTGTCTCTTCTCTCGGTCATATTCCAGTGAATACAAGTACCTACTATATACTCTCATTGCCATGGAGCCACCCATTGTCATGCCTTTCCTGCCAGGATGAATTGTAACCTGTCAAACCACAAACCAAAGCAAACTTCCACTCTTAAACTAAAATTGCCAGATGTTTACTCAAGACACCAGGCAAAGTAACCCATATGCCTACTCTCTCTAACACAGCACCTTGAAATTGAAGTTATTCCTGGTGGGGGAATGAAAATAAATGACAGACACGAATTTTTTTTTCTCAGAGAAAAAACGGAGTTCTTTCATATTCAAGTAATAAACTTGATTAATAGTTTATGTATAAACATAACCTAAATTGTATCCATATCATTTAGGGTGTCGTTGTTCATGGTATTCACTATTGCATAGTCTGGCAGAATCCTGAGAATAGCATCATATAGAAAATATTGGCAAAAGTTCTTTCACAAAATTGGTGTAAGAGGTTTTATACTAAAATCTATAATTGTGAGATTCTGAATCATTGATTAACCTACTATCAGCCATCTGCCAATGATCTCAAGAGTAGGGTGGGCCCTTTGAGTATCCTAAGTGGTAAGCTATTCAAAGCTTGATGAAAATATGAAAGACACAGAAGTCACTTAGAGACAGAGAAAGTTATCACCTAAAAATAATGCATGATATAGATGATAAAACACAATTAAGGGAGGGAATGAAAGTCTGTGCTTAAAACTAAAATTTTGCAAATATCTAATTAAGGAGGTGTAGCAATTTATATCGTGACTCAAGTGCAAAGGGTTTTGTTATGTGGACAAGTTCCTTATGCTGGCAAACAGAGGTGCCCTTGCAAAGGTCAGAATCCCAGCCATCATTAGTTCCCAAGAGTAGTGCAGAATAATTGATTGAGCCAGTAAAACCTTTACTATCCTCCAATATGTGAATGTAATGAACCTAAAGCAAAATGAGTTCTATTAATATCCGAAGATATTAAATACACAATTTTGTTAGAATCACAGAGGTATAGTAATGCATTCTCTGTAACTGCTACAATATTAGATGTTAACAACTAAAGGAAGATACCTAGCTTTGATCAGCTGCAGTATTGCCATTCTGATAGTATCCTTAATTTTAAGGCTCCAGAAGAAACAGGTTAACTCTCGATCTAGCAGTGATTCATCTCTCTAGTTCTGCCTGAGTGGGGTGTGGGTGGGGGGCTGGGCAGGCAATGCAAGGCTCTAATCAAACTGACAAACCTGGGTGAATACATTGACTAATACATCCAAAGTGCACTGGTTGAAATTTGCACAAAATCTTCTGCAAAAGCAGAGAGATTAGCAGTAGAAGAGTTGCACCTGAAGATCTCACACGGAGAAGTCGACAGTAGTAAGGGATGTTTAGATTTTGGATACATCTTACAGTAGAGGCCATATGATTTCCAAACAATTCAATGTAATTTGGAAGGGAGGGGGGGTGAGAATCAAAACAGATCTTTATCTTTGGATATGGTTAGATATGTTTGGGTAGAAAGTCTGAGCTGGAAGTATGCAATTGAGAATTATTGTAAAATATTAAATCCTCCAGATTGAGGTAACTACCAAGACAGCATTCAAAGACAGAAAAGAGAAAAGCTCTGAGCCTTGATGTCCTCCAAAGCAAAGAGGCAGACTGAAGAAAAAGCTTAAGAGAATGAGAACAGAAAACCAGTGGAATGAAAAGACCATAATGCATTTCTTCGAAGTCATTGAGACTGCTTCTTTTCTTCACATTTTCACATTCTCTCCCTTCCTTCCCATAATCCCCACAGCAGCAAGATAAGAATTAATTTTTTTGCAAGTTTTCTCGTGAAACACTTCCTGTTAAATACTTTAATGGCTTCTTTTTACACTTCGGAGCCTCAGTCTTATGCTTTTTTAAACATTCAATATGCGCAGACCATATTCATACTCTGCAGACTGTAGCCTAAACAGTTTCCGTTGGGTCTGCTGATCTGATTGTCCACACTTCTGATCCTGAAGGACCTACTAAATCTGCTTCCTGCTTTCCTGTTTGGCACATTTCATGACTCACTTCCCGTTGGGATTTCCATCTGCTAGGCACAGCACTGAAACTAACAGTGTGTTTTAGTGCTGTTCAACGACAACAAAGAGGGGGTGCCTTTAACTGGTACCTCACAAGACTACTCTTCAAAACATGCCCTATACACCTCTTCTTATATTTCAGTTCTTCAAATTGGTTGCGTATTCATTGATTATTTAGTCAAGAAAGGAAGGCCAATTTTCCAAGTCAAGTTCCTGGTAGTTTGTTGAAATTAACACCTAGTGTTTGAATAATAATGTGAAATCTAAAAAAAAAGAGAAAACAATCTATATTACTGTATATTTTCTTGCTTAATATCAGTTAGATAAAGCATTCTGTTTTGAGATGAAAACAAACTAAATGTATGAGTGATTATTTTGTGAATTTATGTTCACTGCTTTACTATTCATACTTTTTATGTCTTACTGTTTGCGCTTTGAAAAATATCAAAACAACTTTAAATTGAATTCTGGATCTAAAACTCTAGAGTGAATTCCAAAATAAAATCTTAATAGGAAGCATACATCTAATTCTTTACCATAAGATTCCTTTGTTTGAGTTCTTTGTGATCACAGACAGTAATATGACCAGAAATGTCCTTTTAAACAAAAGAAAATATGATTCCAGCAATGAGAGAGCCAATAAAAAATGCTATAGGACTGAGCAGCTAGCAGCCACTTAAAAACTATGACACTCTGTGCACTGTTTTAGCAGCAGAGGGGAAGGCCTACATTTTATAGTCTTTCCATTTTATCCCCTTAATTTCTCTTTTACTTACATCTTGATATTACCTTATGCCACTGAGCTGCATTGCACCTTAGTGTTTTGTTTCCCTTCTAAAAATAATTTCCTGTATTCAAGAAAGTTGGGGAGGCAAACTTGGTATTTGACAAGTTTACTCAGCGTTACATATCATTTCCACTGCCATTGTCTTCTTAGGCAGTTATTGAAAACTGCATTTCCAATTGCTTTACATCTTTTTTATGTGTCTCCTTGATGTCATGCGTCATTAACTCCACGGAAGTGCCTTCATTCTGAGAGGACAAACAGCCAGTGTTGCCTCAATACACACATTACCATTTTGTTTCAGAGCCCTCTCTTGGAAATGAAGTAGATTAATCTGTCTAAATTAAGAAAAGGCATATCAGTTTCTTTGTGCTCCTGGTCACCTCGTGAACAATCAGATACTCTCTTATCTCACTTTGAAAAGCTCGAGAAAGAAGAAGGAAGGGCATGGTCTCTTCTGTGCTCTGACTCTCCCAGGTTTATCTACAGCTGCAGAGCTTGATGGCCTGTGATAGCCCTGGCACATTAGCTGTTCCATTAGGAATGCCTCATGTTTACTAATCCAGTTAGGAACTAAATTTAGCTTGGCTCCGGTTGGCTGAAAGGTAGACTATTTCCTTCAGTGATAAAATTGCTTTAGCAGATGTTCTTTTCTTTTAGTGGATACTGCTTGTGCAGAATTTGTCTTCATATTTTAATAGGACGGTAAAAAACTTTTACATCAGTGACTATGAAAACTGGGAAATCTGTAAGTAGAGAAAATTGAATCCATTAGTTACTTGCACTATTTTAGACTATAATGTTTAACTCAGTTCTATATTAAAAGTTGTCCCGTTGCTCTATATGACTCTTCAAGCAAATGCTTCTTTTAAATACTTGTATTTATTTATGGGAGGACACACATGCTATAGAGTGCCTGTGAAGGTTAAAGACAGCTGTTTAGAGTTGGTTCTCCCTTCTACCATGTAGATTCTAGGGTTGAACTTAGGTTATAGGGCTTTGTAGCAGACATCATTACCCACTGAGCCATCTTGCCAACCCCAAATGCTTTGTTGAATAGATTTTACACCTTGCACCAGTCTCTGACAAATGCCAAACTGGACTTGCTGGCCCTAAAGTCAGCTGCTTTGGATGTATGAGCTTATGATTACTTTATACGTAGATCTCACGGTTTCCTTTGGCCTGTGTATTTTAACTCAACTTTTTCCATCATTTATTTCTTTATATTTATTTATTAATATACTAGGCTTATGTTATTCAGAGTAATACATTATAAATCAAATTTTCCTTAAGAATCTTCAACGCAAAATGGCCAATCTATTGTACTTACTTCATCTAAGAATTTGCTTCCCCACATCCATCCTCCGTTAGTGTGGCTAATTTTCCTTTGATTTACAACTGTTTTTCTAAATAAAAACTTTCATTTCTATTCCCAATTTAATGTATCTTAGGAAGTATATCTTCTCAACTCTTATCTTGGTAGGTGAAAGCTGTTATTCCCAGATTTCGGGGACCCCCAAAATTCCACCACAGTGACCGAATCCTGCATGTAAAAGCAAAGAGCCTTTATTTTCAAGCTCTGGAGCTTGGTCTGCGATGAGAGCAGAGAGCCCCGAGCTCAGGTGGGGTGGGGTTTTTAGCATAGCAGAGGTTGGGGTGATGAGATTTCCAGGGTTCAGGACCCTGATTGGCTAACAATTGCATAGGGGTATCTTGGTAAGAAGGGGAAATAGGTGTGTACTAGGCTCAAGGACATCTGGCCACCTTATCTACTGGTTGGAATGTTTGGAATGTTGGGTGGTGTCAGCTTATGGCTTTTCCTGGGTGGTGTCAGCTTATGGCTTTTCCTGGATCTGGGTATTGCCTGCCAGTAAGCCTGTCACAGAAGCTGTGTCTAGGCCCCTATGCCTGTCATGGCAGCTGTGTGGTCAAGCTGTTTTGGGGCCCCTCCACAAAAACTTAGACTGTCTCTAACAGGACATTTTTTTACCTGAGAGTCAAGGAATGCATGCATATGCCTGCTTTTTGGGAATCTTTAATTTTCCTTTTCCTGTACTTAATGTTCTTCTGATTTTTCTTTGGATTTTTACTGGGTCATTATCAACTCCCCTCTCAAAAAGGTTTGCAGTTTGACTACCTAAAGTGTATCCTTGTATTTTTCTTGTTAGTTATACTTCTGTTTGGAGTCATTACTCTCAAGATCTCTTTTTGTCTGTTCCATCCTGGACTGGTCATGTTTTAGCCTGTTCAGTTGCTATCATCCAAAGACAAACTGTGAGTAGGATAGAGTATTTTCATGCCAACTCTCACTTTATAGGCCATACTGTGGAACATATATTGATAAAGGTCCATTCTGAGTCATCATACATCTGCTCTTTGCTCTATTTTCTCATCATACTTGATTATTTTTGTTGCTGTTGACACAGTCTCTGGTAGCCCAGGATGGCCTTGAACTTGCATTGTAGCTGATAGCTGAGGTAACCTTGAGTTCCTGATCTTCCTGCCTCCCCTTACCAAATGCAGAAATGACAGGGTTCTGCTCTACTTGACATATTTTTATGATAGAATTCTAGGTTGAAAATAATTGTATTACATTTTTAAACCATTATGCTGTTACATTCTAGGTTTCAGTTATACTGGTGAGACATCCCTGGATATTTAAAATGTCGGTCTCATTATGTCAGTTTCTCCCACCCATCATTTTTACATAGCTCATTTCACATCGTATCACCACACTGAGGTGTACAAAGTGGTTTTGGTTTTTCACTTTGGCACTGGTGCATCATGCTGTCTCTCCTCACTTTCATCAACTTGTCTTATGTTGTCATTTCCTGAGCATGTTGGCCATCCTGAACTACCATTCTGATTTATCATCTTTGCCAATTGATTTTATTCTTTTGTAATAATGATGGTATTGGTTTTTTACACTATTTCAAATTTCCAGGTTGTTTTTTACTTTACTATTTTAGTGTTATCTACTGGTTCCATTTTAATTTATTTTTTTGTTTCATAAACACAATATGTTTTTTTTTTCTGTAGGTAGTCTGCATTGTTACCTGTTTCTTCTGATTGATCTTTGATCTCTACTTTATGTTCAGATTTTTCAAAGGATTGCCTGAAGATCTATAAGTGTTCAAAAAAATTAATCCAACCTTTATGGACCACATTACACAAGCCAAACAATTCTGTTATTAAAGAAAGTGATGGGACACTGGGCAGTGATGGTTCACACCTTTAATCCCTGCACTCAGGAGGCGGAGTTGAGATGTATCTCTGTAAGGATTCTGTCCTTATTACATCATCTGCCTGAAAAGCAGACGTGTGCTCCCACATGCTCTCTCTCTACTTTCCCTCCGCTGCCACCAGCGCCGCCACATACCTACGGTATTCAGCGCCACCAAACCTCAGCTGCTGCGATAGCAGCGGCCAGCCACAAGCGCTGCTCTAAACCCCTTCAGTCTGTGAGTTCAAGGCCAACCTGATCTATAGAGAGTTCCAGGACAGCTAGGGCTATACAGAGAAACCCTGTCTCAAAAACAAAGAAAGAGAGAGAGAGAGAGAGAGAGAGAGAGAGAGGGAGAGAGGGAGAGAGGGAGAGAGGGAGAGAGGGAGAGAGGGGGGGGGGGGGGGGGGGGGGGGGGGGGAGGGGGGGAGGGAGGGAAGAGACTTGTGGGATAAAAAAAAAATTACCTATACAAGCTGATAAAACTGAAGCTTAAAGTCCACTTTAAAATCTACATGAGGATGTAAACAATCGAGTGATTACATTTGTAATGGTGTTATAAAGTGCTGTTTTATTACAAAATATGACAGAAATGATTTACAAACAATATTTACTATTGAGAGGTCTAAACTTCCTCCATTTTAAAACCAGATCTGTTTCAGAGAAAACAAGGTTTATTTCAAACAAAGGGCCATTAGTCAACAACACCCCTGACAGTGTGTGTTTGTGATGGTGGTGGTGGGGGAGGGGGGGCAGTCCCAAAACAGCTTGACCACACAGTTGCCATGACAGGCTTAGAGGCCTAGACACAGCTTCTGGCAGGTAACACCTGGACCCAGGAAAAACCATAAACTGACCCCACCCAGCGGGGCCTGCATCTAAGAGGAAATACCTGACATTCCAAACATTCCCCATACTCCTAGACAAATGTCAGGCAGTCAGGGTCCTGAACCCTGGAAATCTCCTCACCCCAACCACTGCTATGATAAAAATCCCACCCTGCCTGGACTCTGGGCTTACTGCTCTCACTGGTACTTCAGACAGAGAACCCAAGCTCTGAGGGCCCGTTGGCACACGCCTTTAATCCCAGCACTCGGGAGGCAGAGCCAGGCAGATCTCTGTGAGTTCGAGGCCGGCCTAGTCTACAGAGAGAGATCCAGGAAAGGCGCAAAGCTACACAGAGAAACCCTGTCTCGAAAAAACAAAAAACAAAAAACAAAAAACAAACAAACAAACAAAAAAAATTAAAATTAAATTAAAAAAAAAAGAAAAGAAAAGAAAGGCTCTTTGCTTTTACATACAGGATTTGGTTTCCATGGTGGTCCTTTGGGGGTTCCTGCTATGTGGGTATAACAACAACAGGAACTAGGGAGAGAGCACATACAAGGTCTGAGTCAGCCTCCAAAGTATCTCAAGATGATGACCAAAAAAGGACAATTCTGCAATCCCCCTGAAACATGACCAGACTTGCCCAAGCATGTCCAAAGATGGAAAAACTAAAACCTCACCAATTAAAAATGTACTAGTGTAACTGCTGCTTGTTTAACCAGTCATGTTTGAGATGACCTAACTGTTCCTGGAATTCCCCTAACTATGCTTAAAAGGAGCCGGTGTGCTTTGCTCATGGCAGCGATTTTGTACAAGTGGTTGACCCTGTGAGCTGGTTGGTTCTGCAGAATAAGCACTCTTTGATTTTGTATACTATTTGAGTCTGGTGTCTTCATCAGCGATATTTGGACCTTTACACTATACTGGTTAATTCACATTTAATGTATCACTTGATTACTATATAAAAAAATACTGTTAGTCATTACTATAATGAAAGTATTGACATATTATGTCTCAGTAATTCAGAAAATAGTGGGTGTGTCTGCAGAGACTGGTTAATATGAAGTAAACTGTCATATACATCTACAACTCTTATAAGATTGTATATCCTGAAAATAGACCTGGCCCTAGATTGTTGCATAACTGATATGATTCTTTGTTATGTAATATTCCCAAAGGGTTCTAGGTCCGCTCCTTAACCAGCATTTCTACAAATAGTTTCCTTCACTTCAAATCACATTTTGCTAACAAATCGTACTCAATTTTTATACTCAATTTTTAAAGTGTTGTTTCCAGAACTTTGGGATTTCAGAAATGAAAAATAAAATGGAATTATTGATTCTTACTTAGAAGAAAGAAAAAGCATGCACCCTCTGGTCTTGCTTCCCGCTCTTTGAAGGATAACAATCCCCTCCTCATGGTCTGCCATTACAAACACATCCAAACCTTCTTACCTCCTTAAAGACCCACTTCCAAAAGCTGTTACTTTGGGCATTAAGGCTTTCATTAGATTTTTGTAAGTAACAAATATGTGTTCTATAATGTTGGTGGAAGAGGGATATGAACAAGACTTTAATGGAAGCATGGTTTATTGGGAGTCAGATATACATTGTTTTTGATGATTATTCAATAAAGAAAAAAGTTCTATAATTTGTGAAATGATATCTGAGGCTATTCTATGGCCTCCACAATCAAGGGCAAATATGTGAAATGAACACATAAGAACACACACACACACACACACACACACACACACACAATTGTTTAAAGCATTTGGGCTAAGTCTTTTTTTTAACTTGTGTCGATATTTCTTCATGTAATGATACTATTTTATCAAAATTAATAGCTGTTGACTATTAATAAAATGAAAGCAACAACTTGTAAATTTTTCTTGTATTTTTTTTTAAAGCACGAGTTATCAAATAAAAAGTCCAGTGATAGGTATTGGTTACTTCTTTTCAAGTTGTTGGTCAGTGGATCTCATAGTCTCCCCCAAACATTACAGGCTATTGCCATTGTTCTGGGTTACCTTCCAGAACTTGATGGTAAGACCTCATTGCTGAATAACCCACATAATTAAGTTATAGAACATATAGAAATCACAATGCTACTGATCTGGAAGCTTCCAGATCATCCCTACTGCCAACCTTTCAGAGTGCCAGAAGTTTGTATTTATGCTATAAGGGGAGAAAATTATTCAACAATTTTACCCAGCTGTGAAGCCTGACAACTACAATACAACTAGCTTGACAAGATATGCCAATTGGTGCATCAGTGGCATGAATAGTATGGGAGCAAACAACTGCTTTTTAAAGGATGGAAAGAAAACAAACAAACAAACTAACAAACAAAACCCTGCTTTTTAATGGATGTAAAGCCCATCCCACAAGATGGAACTCATGCCTGGTACTATTAAATACACCTTAAACCCATGACTATCTAGGCTGTGGGCCCCAAGGGAAAACTTATTACTGTTATTCTGATAACATAACATGAAACTGCCACTTAAGTGCTCATCTTTCCTAATCCTCATACACTGGTACATCTCTCAAGTCTCATATAACTTCCTTTTGTCAGTAGATTGTAATTTATACAGAGGCCAACAACTTGTTAACGTGCAGAGAATAAGAGACTATGGCATGTGCAGCTCTCAATGGGATCTCTATATTACATTCTCTCCCTGCAAGGCTCGGGAATCATTGTGGAGGTCGGGGCAAAAAAAAAATTCAAGAACCAGCGGTAATGGATATCTGAAACGAAATAGTATTTACTGGACATGACAGAGCCATTGCATACATGAGCTCACAATGTCTAAGTGCATGTGTGAGACCTACATAAGATCAAGCCTGCCAAAATTCAGCATGGATGGAGAAGTTCGTAAAGTCCCAACTTTAGCTAAGAACCCTTGGCAACTGATGGCCAATGGGCAAAAGTTTTCTTCAGACATGCAGCCCTGAAAGACTACCCAGGCTGTAGTGGATGGTCTTACATCCATGCACGCACGGGAAGCACTAAATGGACTCAGTGGATTTTAAGAAAGAAATAGCAAAAGAAGCTGAGAAGAAGAGGTAGGAGGGTTAGAGTAGGAGTTGAAGAGAAGCGAGTGTGAGATGGGTTTGATCAAAACCCATAATATGCTTACATGCAATTCTCAAAATTCAAGAAGAATTAAAAAAAAAAAAGATAGCTGTAAGCTGACATGTGGATTCTGGGAACTGAACCTGGGTCTTCCACAAGAGCAGCCATGGCTCTGAACTGCAGAACATTTATCTCTCCAGCTTATTATTATTATTATTATTATTATTATTATTATTATTATTATTATTAAAAACATGTACATCTCAAACTACTTCCCTGAGATGAACTATACTAAGTTCTAATTTCTGCTCAGGAAATATTATAATAAACAAAAGAAATATATATTTTCCATTTTTAATACTAACATTTACTCTAATTTTAAACCAATACCCACATGTTTGAATACAAAAGTTACCTTTTCTTATAGTTAATAAAAAGTTGACATACAAAAAAAAATTGGAAGTAGAAAATTCTTATTGCAAATACAATGTTTAAATTTTGCAAACAGAAGTCATTGTTTTGAAGATGGCTGCATGCTGTCTGATAACCTAAGACGAGAATATGAGAAGACATTTGAAAATATGGTCCAGAAAAAAAAGTAGATGATTATTCACTTAAAGTTTTTAAGTGTCTGAAGTGGAGTGGAGTTCAACATGCTCTTTGGTTCAGTCAATCTACCATTACTATATACAAGATCCTGCTTCTATTTAATCATTTTCTCTCATTTTTCACTCTTACATTTTAAAGATCTACCCATGACTGTGAATGAAATTTTAGTCTGTGATTGCTGTGTGTTGAATTTTCCACCATATGTGCACATGAGTGTATGTAATCACAATTTATAACACCTATTAATGAATGTTTATCCTTAATTTCCACAAGCAGTATTCTTAGGTTACAAAAATATTGCAATAAATATGTTTGAGGTCATTTATTTGAAGACATTTATGAGCCACTGAGTAGCACATATCTCACAGGATGGAGTTATTTGGTTATAAAATACTGGAATAATTGCATGAATGCTGAAAATTTGCTCTTCTGGTGAGTTAGAGCAGTTTTCTGGTACAGTCAAGCCTGCTAAGATCTAAGCAGTACTTCATGATTACTTATTGGTGCATTTCCCTAGTGCTAACCATCTGTTTGGATATTTAATTAGCATTTTAATTTTACCCTTTTATACATAGTTTATTAGTAGTAGTCAATTTTATTATTCCCATTGTTTCCTTGATGAATTGTAGGAACTGTAGCAATTTGTTAAGTTTTCTAGATATTGTAATCTTATACCACCAGTAACATTGCAGATATGTTCTTTTTCCCATCTTCTAACTTTCTTATTAGCTTTTCTTTCTTTTTTTTTTTTTTTTTTTTTTTTTTTTTTTTTTTGTTTTTTCGAGACAGGGTTTCTCTGTGTAGCTTTGCGCCTTTCCTGGATCTCTCTCTGTAGACCAGGCCGGCCTCGAACTCACAGAGATCCGCCTGGCTCTGCCTCCCGAGTGCTGGGATTAAAGGCGTGCGCCACCAACACCCGGCTTTCTTATTAGCTTTTCATTGAACACAAACCACTAATTTTAATGTAATTTTATATGGTTGCATATCACTTTATGTAGAAGTTATTTAGAAGTGTCTTTAGGGAATGTCATTGTGTGGACCCTATAGATTGTGCTCACAGAAATTAAGATACCTGTACTGTCACTATAATGCAGTGATTACTTTCCTGTGCACATGAAATGTGTCACTGATGGGGAGACCATGAGGTGATGCCAATCTGTGCACTGATGCTTCTCATTTAGTGATTCTGCCAACAATGTTAGGAAAGCATGTGAAATTACAAGATCACAAAAATTCATGTATTTGTCCATTTTGTCTTATGATAAATTTCAAATTTTATATCTTTAGTTCAATTAAAATTCATCTATATTTTATGGGTGTTATGAATCCAACTCTTGTCTCCTTCATACATACACAAGTCATCTAGCATCATGTTTTGAGTAATATGCATCCATATTCCACTGATCTGTGATAGCCATCTTTTACACTTGTGTTCTAGGCTGACTCTAGGTTTATATCAGTTTTCCTTCTTATTAATTCATTTTATTTCTGTAGTTAGCAAATGTTTTAAATAACATGTCTTTGAAAAATCTCTTATTATTCTTTATTTTCTTTAAAATGTGACACTAGCACCTGGGAATAATTTTCTTCCTATCTATCTATCTATCTATCTATCTATCTATCTATCTATCTATCTATCTATCATCTCTCTACCTGTCTCCTATATGTTATAATTACTGTATTAAAAAGATTTATAGTTTTCTTAAAAAGGCCTTGGAAATTCTTTTTGAGGTAATTTCCAGATTAACATTTTATTTACTTTTTAGGTTTTTTTTGTGTGTGCTGAAACAACTAAGAGACAGTTTTAACCAATAACATCACTGAATGACAATCCAAAGAGATTATAACAACATTCTTAATGCAACATTAATTATTGTATACATATTCATGTTAAAATTAAGATTACATATTAACAGATTTTGTTTATGAAAAACATTATTACTTCCAATGTCATTGTAGTCTATGTCCTTGTAAGAAATAATATGAAAAATTAGGGAAAATAGTGCAAGATTACTTATAAACAGCATTTAATGCTAGCATTCTATTGTTTTTTATATTTTATTTAATATTGTTATTATTATTATTATTATTATTTTTTTTTTGTTTTGTTTTTTCGAGACAGGGTTTCTCTGTGTAGCTTTGCGCTTTTCCTGGAACTCACTTGGTAGCCCAGGCTGGCCTTGAACTCACAGAGATCCGCCTGGCTCTGCCTCCCGAGTGCTGGGATTAAAGGCGTGCGCCACCACTGCCTGGCAGTATATTTTATTTAATATTATTTAAAACAATTTTTAAAATTAAAAATATTTTGATCATATTCTTTGCTTTCCCCAAGTCCTTCCAGATCCTCTCCCCCTTCCTAATCACCCAAATTTAAGTTCTTTTTTAAAAAAAAAAACAAAATCCTAATACAGCAACACCCCCAAACCAAGAAAACAAAATAAAACCACATCCAAAAGGAAAGGAAACACCAGACTGTAACCAAATAAACACACACACACACACACACACACACACACACACATACACACACACAGGAAACAACCCTGTATAGTCCATTATATGCTCATCAACTACTCCTGAACGTGAGGCCTGTCCTGGAGTTGTTTATATACACAGTGTCACTCTACTGAAGATGATTTTCCCTCCCCCAGTGACAGTTCAAGTTGTTAACCTTTACCCTAGTGGCTAAGTTCTCATTCATTCATTCATTCATTCATCATTTAAACAATAACAAAATAAAATACAATAAGATGAAATATAAACCATCGCATTGAAGTTGGACAAGACAAACCAATAGAGGAAAAAAGCCCAGGAGAAGGCACAAGAATCAGAGACCCATTCATTTGTTCACTCAGGAATCCCATATAAAAACAAAACTGGAAGCCATAATCCATATTAACCTTTTAAATGATACCTTTATTTTCATGTTTTTATTGTCTGTGTAGATGTGGAGGCATTGCTTGTATTTATATTGGTTTGTTTTTTTTCTGAGATATTTGTTATATGCTTAGATCTTCTACAGATTTATTTTCTTAGTTGTATACATATGTGTGCATTGTGCACAGGTTAGTGCAGGTGCTTGTAGAGTCAAGAAGGGATATCCGGTGCCTTGGGTTGGCAGTTATAGGCAGTTGTGAGCTGCCAATATGGATTCTGGCACCTTAACTTGGGCCCAATGCAAGAGCATTGTGAACTCTTAGCTGCTGAGCCGGCTCTCCAGCTCCTGCCTGATGTTTAGATTTCAGTGATGTGGCTTTTGTCCTTTATGACTAATAGTAATGTATAATGAAATGCAGTTGTACCTCAGTAGCCAAGGAGGATTATAGCTGAAGTTTTTCTGTGGCCACTTGGCTCCCACGGCCTCACGGTCCTGCAGCTGCTCAGACCCAAATGAACACACAGAGGCTTATATTAATTAAAACTGTTCAGCCATTAGCTCAGGCCTACCACTGACTAGCTCTTACACTTAAACTCAACCCATTTTGTTAATCTATATGCTGCCATGTGCTCCATGGCTTTACCCGTGTGCCATTACATGCTGCTCCCTGGACGGTGGGCTGGCGTCTTCCTGACTCAGCTTTCCTCTTTCCAGAATTATCCTTGCCTGCTTATCCCACCTGTACTTCCTGCCTGGCTACTAGCCAATCAGCATTTTACTAAACCAGTGTGCAAAAGCATTATTCCACAGCAGGGGATTGGTTTATAACTCAGATGGATACCAAAGTCTAGGAATGCTCAAGTTTTCCTATAAACTAGGAAATTATAATCAACATGTGTTGTTCTACTAGTTTAAACCATCTCTGCTTATAATACCAAATGCAACATTAAATTGCTATTAAGTACATATTTCACTATGTTGTTGGGAAACAATAACAAGAAAAAAAAACTTCATTTGTTCAGAACAGACATTTGTTTCGAAGAATATTTTTGGTTCACAGTTGAATTCACATGTGTAACTCACAGATACAAAATGCATCACACAAGATTTCTCTTTTGTTAAGCTTTAACCAAGGATAATAACTATCTACAAACATTGAAAACATGAATCACAAAACCTAACATAAATATTATTGAAAAATTTTGAAGAAAAGGCCTTGAGATAAAGATGTAAATTTGAGATTCAGCAATTTATAGATATAATTTATATAAAGCCTTAGCACTGAGATTGTCATTGAGTACATTCTAAGAAAGAGATTCAAATTAAATTTGGGAGGATCTAATCTCCGAGATATGGGAAATGAAATGGAATCCCCAGATATGTCAAGAAAAAGCAGTTAATCACAAGAATGATGCTTTGTGACTGTCCTAAAGTCAAAGCCAGAATCGAAAGGATGGACTAAACTTACATAATACTGTTGAGAGATCATGAAAGTGGAAGGCTGAGAATTGACCACTAGAGTTTTCAAAATCTTGACCATTTGTAACAAAACAATTTCAGCGGTGTTACCGATAACAAGCCTGACTTGAACAGCTCAGGAGAGAGAGGAGACAGCCAGTACACAGGACTTTTTCTATAATTTTGTATGGTATTATTATATCACACAGAGGTTGGAGTCAGAGCCAGGATGCCAGGGTTTAAATCTTGTCCCCATCACTCACCAGCTGTGGATATTATTATGCACACTATTCATTCCATGACTTGACTTTCTCCCCTGCTAAAAGGAGAATTTTTCATACTATTATTGGGATTAAATCATTTCTGTAAGCTAGAATGTATGCAGCTCTTATGCCTGTTTCAGAGTGTCTTATTTAGACTTATGTTGCTGTGACAAACACTGAAAGAAGAAACCTTAAAGAAGAAATGCTCAGTTTTGGTACATGATTTTAGAGGTCACAGCTGATGTTCAGCTAGAACCATTGTTCGTAGCCCCTGGTTAGGCAGGAAAGGGAGAAGCACCGTCATTACTTATGAATGGGCAGGAAGTACTTTCTTCCATCATGTATCATGATATGGCTAGGCTTCAGAATTAGTTATGGCTCAGCAAGATCAAAGCGTATGTCCCCCTCCACCCACTCAACAAAATCCTGACTTGTCAAAAGAGGAGGAAACGTCTGTCTTCCTTCTAGCCTCAGTTGGGAAGTGAGTCATAATCAATTAATAAGTGAGAAAGGCAAAGACAGAAGAGAAGTCCAGGGATTGTGCCAGGGGTGGATTTTGCCACCTCAGTATGTCATCCATTTCCTTCAACTCTTCAGTTGCTGGGGATTTGTATTATTCATTTCCTGTTTCCTAAAAATCTCAACCTTTTGAATAATTTTTGACTCATTAGTCTTAAATTTTACATTCAACACAAACATCAGGTTAATTATTCTAGATATACAGACAAGTTAGAACTACTGGTATTTTGTTTTGTGACTTGTTATATAGCTGGTGTCTATTAAAAGTGACGTAATTTCACTTCACAGAAAATGAATGAGAAAGTAGTCTTTGTCAACAAATGGGATTACATAATGAATTTTACAAAATATATCTTGGTTATAGTGGTTGTAACTGGGCCCCAGAACTTAGTAAGACCCCTAGACCGTAGCACATCTGACTCCGTAACAGGAGTACCATTCAGGCCGTAAGACCTAGCACTAAGGCAGTACCACCTGTAGCTAAGGTTTTCTCCGGCCCTGCCCAGCCCCACAGACCCCGCAGCTGCTCATAAAATAATCACTCAGAAGCTTATATTAATTAAAACTGCTTGGCCATTAGCTCAGGCCCACTACTGACTAGCTCTTACACTTAAACTCAGCCCATTTCTGTTCATCTATATGTTGCCATGTGTTCTGTGGCTTTACCTGTGTGCCGTAACATGCTGCTCCCTGGATGGTGGGCTGGCATCTACTGACTCAGCCTTCCAGCCTTCCCACAATTCTCCTTGTTTGCTTATCCTGCCTATATTTCCTGCCTGGCTACTGGCCAATCAGCATTTTATTTATTAACCAATCAGAGCAACACATTCACAAGATACAGATCGATATCCATAGCAACCACCTGCTAAAATAAAAACAAAAAAAAAATAATCCATCAAAGTCCATAATTCTGGAAAAGTCTCTTAATGGCTTTTGTGCTTCAATACTCACTTTTGAGTTCCCACTAGCTTGGTTCAGTTGTCTCTGTAAGTTTCCTCATCGACTAGACTCCTGGAGTTCAGCTTGGTGGTTGGCTGTGGATCTCTGCATTTGTTTCCATCAGTTACTGGATGAAGGCTCTATGATGACAGTTAAAAAAAAGCTCACCTTTAAGAAAGACTCTGTGCTACACTGGGATTCTGAACAACCAGTGTGCCTGTCAGCCACCTACTAAAGACTTTCTAGTGGCTTAACCCCATGTCCAAACAGACTTCTTTGGTGGATTCTTTGCAACACAATTTATTTAAAGTCTATAAGTTTCCACTGAATTAACTTGGCTACTTTGATGTACAATATACCTTAAATATTGCCATTTATGGGCTGGAGAGATGGCTCAGAGGTTAAGAGCACTCACTGCTCCTCCAGAGGTCCTGAGTTCAATTCCCAGCAACCACATGGTGGCTCACAACCATCTGTAATGTGATCTGGCACCCTCTTCTGTATACATAATAAATAAATAAATCTTTTTAAAAGAATTGCCCTTAACAGGCAGTTTCTGGTTTGTTTGTGGTAGAACAGTTTTCACAAAAAAATACCCTGTAAAAGTGATTCTATAAGAGCAGCTGACTCCAAATTGTTTGAAACCAGAAGTCTAAGTAGGAATGTTTGTCTTTTTATTTTCGATTGTCCTGCAGGAAACTGGGTAATATTTCTGAGCATTAGTTTCCCATATCTAAACTAAAAACTCTTGAAAGAATGTTAACAATGAATAAAATTAGCTTCTACAATGACAAATTATGGCAAGATCATTTATTAAGTACAAAGTTCTATACAAAAGATATAAAATAAAAATAATGTTATATCTTTATGTTGGGTCTGTTTGGGACACTGAGAGTATTCACTTCTCCAAAATGTTTCCCCTACACTTCTCTCTCTTTCTCTCTCTCTCTCTCTCTCTCTCTCTCTCTCTCTCTCTCTCTCTCTCTCTCTCTCTGTGTGTGTGTGTGTGTGTGTGTGTGT
>CABHPP010138350.1:0-19492 GCA_902168425.1 Peromyscus attwateri | reverse complement strand
TGTGTGTGTGTGTGTGTGTGTGTGTGTGTATGTGTGTGAGTGTGTATTCAGAAACCATTAACAGAAATGTGTTTGGGAATGTGAAACTGTCACACATATTTTCATATCCTTTAGAACATGTCTGCTCCTGTTTAGACCAAGGCATTTGATGAATGTGAGCTGTATAAGACAATGTACTGGATTCTATGGCCATTTCAGAAAGTTAGCATTGTATCTTAACTTTCTTTCTTTTGTGCTCAGTATTATTCCACATTTCTAGGAATTTTCCAGAGAAAGAAGTATTGTCAAAGGCAGACTCTACTCTGAGGCTATAGTAATATGGAGCTCTATGGAGTGTACTGAGGCCAGAACGTCTTAGCTTGGGAGTTTCAGATTGGAGACTAGAGCAACCTATGTTCAGCTTTTGCTTTGTTGCTAGAATCGTAGGCTTTAAAGCTCTAAAATGACTTGAACTGGTTTCATATAGACTGAGGATACAGGAAAGGGCAATGTACAAAGGAGAAAGACATTTGGAGATGTACACAAATAAGATAAAATGACATTTAAAGAGTTCTTTGTGGTTATTCACAGGATGCATTTCAGGCTTCCCTAAAGTGTATCGACCTTTCTGCCCTTGGATAATGTGAGATATTTGAACATCTATATAATGTGTTATGCTTTTATGTAGTATTTCTACTGTGACTTCGTTCCACATGTAAGGTTGCGTTCTATGAACTGTCTGTCAATGGAAGAGGCTTGAGGCATCTGTAGGTTCTGTTTATGTCTATGTACCTAAGCTACTTCATGAAGTTAGAAGGTTGAGTATGGTGGAGATGTCTAATTTAATAAGAAATGCCAGCTTGTTGGTTCTTGCCTCACTTGCATCATCTGGTCTACCCCATCTTGTTCTAGCTCCACAGGGTTGTTCCTGTCTATGTGTGCTGTTTTTAATTTATTCTTTGGGTGAGGAGGAATAAACAGAAGAATTTTGAGTACTATACATTTGCTTAGTAATGCATGCTCAGACAACTAGCCAGGTAAGGCAAGACCCTGCAAAGAAGTAACGCTCTTTCAATTTATTCTGAATTCAGGAACAGAACAACCTGATGGGGGTGGAGGGCTATTCTTTGCTTCATTTTTGATGATTCTCCAGTTTCCAGTCATAAAAATAGGTATTTAATGTAAATCCAAACTTAAGGAGTAGTTTGGATCTCCTAAGAAGAAAAATATTTTCTCTCCCATAAAGTCCTCTACAGAGAAGCCTTTCTTTGGTGACTGACCCTATGTAACAGTTTATATATTGAGGTATGTTTTGTGTCAATGAGTTGGTGATGAATTCTCTCTTCCTTACTACATATTTTACTCCTACAGCTTTGTAACTTACAAAATGCTTGAAAGTTCCAAAATAGATATTTTAAATATTTGCATATTCAAATAAACAAACAATTTAAGGCTCAATCTGATTATCTGAACAAACAGATTCCAATTTATGTTTGGCTTCCTAACAAATGAAAGACACTGAAGGAAATAAATGGCTGACTTCAGAAAAGAATCTACATGATTCTGATGTACTTAACTAAAAAGGTCCTTTCAACATTCTGTTACAGTCATAAAAACACAGAATTGGTATTGTATTCAGAGATATTTCAAATTTTGTTAAAGCCAAGGTATTATTAAGATGTAGCTTAAGGTGTTACACTTATATGGCTTGGAAACTTTCATGTTTATATCTGTGATTGTGGGCACATGTATACCGCAACATGTGAATGGAGGTCAGAGGAGACCCTTGGGTGCCAGTCCTGACCTTCCACCTTGCTTGAAATAGGATCTATTTTTTGTTGTTCTCCACTGACCTAGTATCGGCCAATTAACTTCATGAAATAAGTTTCTAACATCCATCAATACTTATCTAGAAAGTATAAAAACTAAATTCATTTATTAATTTACCTCTCTACTCCACAAAACTACAAAAAGCTTTCTACATAAGAAATTTCGTTAAAATGTTACAGAAATAAGAAAGTATCCCAATGACTCAATAAAGCTCCTCTAACAACTGCCATCTTGTCTGCAAGAGAATTCAGAGTCTGGTAGGAGAGAGACTGCGGCTTAATTGGCTACACAAAGACAAGGGAATTTTCCATGAATCCACCATTCTAAGATGGATTAAAATTCATTCTTTATCTTATTCATGGAAAAAAAAACTATCAATATTCACTGAAAATTTTAGCCCTAAATATGTTTGTGCATGATATTATTGAGCAATTTATAGAAAAGTTACTAAAATATTTTTAAACGATAGCTTTGTGGTTCCACAACAAACCCACTGATAAATTTGGTATGTAAATTTGTTTGCCTTATTCAAAGGTATTGCAGATATAACATTTATATGCATCAACATCTAGAGGAAAGCCTCATTCAGTCTTTTCCAGCATTTCCATTAGTTTGAATACTCATAAATGTCACACTTAAAATGGAAAGAAGTGCGTTGAGTAGGTAGAGTGGCAGAGGAGGGCACAGTACATCAAGGCACTGACTTGATAGGGTTGGTTACCGAGCACTGTTTGTGAAAAGTGACGGCTGGTAAAAAAATGGGTGTGTCGTGTGTACATCTATGTGGCAACTTCGTAAAACCATGATAAATATGGAAGATGGACATAATTCAACAAGAAACTCTTGCTTTGTAGTTTCCCATCTGGAACCTGACTAAATGATAAGGTATCCTTTAGCTATGGGAAGACAAGAAAATCTTACAACAGACAGTGCTGGTATAAATGTTTATCTAGATGGAAAGAACCTTGACTCCTATGTAATCTAATTCAACTTTAAATTAAAAATTCAAAGTGGATTGCAGATATACGTAGGTTATAGAAAAAAAACAAAAAGTGGTTCGGGTAAAACATGGAAGCTCTTCAGGACCATAAGCAGAGGTGTTTAAATTAAAGGCAAAAGCACAAGTCATCAAAGAGAACATTTTTAACTTAAAATACATTGAAAATTAAGAAGTTCCGTTCACCAAAAGTCATATTAACAAAGGGAAAAGTCACCTCACACAATGTGAGGAAAACATACAGATTATCTGTCCATAGCAGGACACCCAGAAGCACAAACATCTACATATCATTAAGAAAAAAGAAACCAAATAATGGTAAAAATCTTTACACACACTGTAAAGGACACTGTTTTTAGTGGATATATGAAAGGAAAATGGATAATAAGTCCCATGAAAATGTCTAACATTAATCATCAAGAAAATGCAAGTTGGAACTGCAATAGAACAGCAGTGGATACTCACACAAATGGCTAAATTCAAAGATCTGACCACACTGAAGGTAGTCAAGGATGCGCACAGCTCACCTTCTTCTACATAGCTTTAGAAATACGAACTTTACCAACTGTTTAATGGTCACATATGAAGTTCAATTTATACTCATACTGTGATGTAGAATCCTTCTCAGGTATATCTAGGAAACCCAAGACAAATAAAAGCCTACGTCTCAAATGATTTGTACTAAATATCTTTAGAAGCTTTATTCTTAATATTCTGAAAGTGGAAATTCCGTGGATAAGTAAATTGTGAATATCAATAGAATTGTTAAGTAAACTATAGTGTTTATGTGTGATGAATTTTTTTCTGTAATAAATAAGATTGAACAGGTTCTTGTTATATGTAACAACAGGACTGTGTGCTAAGTGAGAGAAGTCAGCAGTGGTAATGTATATATCTGTATTTTAAGGGTCTTATATAGAAAAACTAACTTGTGATAATAAAAATAAGAATGTCAGTTGACTTCAAGGGGGAAGGGTTCACACTGAAACTACTATCTGGAGTGATGGCATGTATCTGCACAGGAGCAGAAGCCTGAGTTGTATTCATCCATGTATAGTAAAGATCATAGAAGACATTCTTTGAGTAGAATTGGTATTTTCTATTGTTGCAGAACATATAGAGCATACTTCAACTGACCACTGTTTCTGAAAAATAGATTATTGATTGTGGTTAGGGATGAACTTGAAACTCTGTATGTAAGAACTGCCCACTGGGGCCCTTCTTCATGGCAATAATCTAATGCCAAGGGAAAGTTACTGTTTCTAAAAATCCTGTTTCTTCAGTCAAAAGTGTGTGTGCGTGAGCAGAATCATTATGAATGATTTCTGGCATGAGAGAAAACCTTCCTCCAATCCCAGCTTATGTCTTGAATCCTTTGTGGTGGTTCAGAGAAATGATTTTTTTTTCAGGTGTGTATGGGGGGAGCTAGTGGGACAGTCAATGGCTCACAAGATTTGAGGATTTTCTTGTCGCTGCCTTGCATTTGGCTGTAAGAAAGCTGGGATTACAAGTGCTGGGGATGTCTTTCTGTATGCTGTGAAATGTGTTGCTCTGATTGATAAATAAAATGCTGACTGGCCAGTAGCCAGGCAGGAAGTATAGTGTAGGTGGGATGAGCAGAGAGGAGAATTCTGGGAAGTAAAGGCTGAGTCAGGAGACACTGCCAGCCACCACCATGAGAAGCAGCATGTAAAGATACCAGTAAGCCACAAGCCATGTGGCAAGGTATAGATTTATAGAAATGGGTTAATTTAAGATGTAAGAACTAGATAACAACAACAAGTTTAAATAATACAAGCATCTGTGTGTTTATTTGGGTCTGAGTAGATGTGGGCCTGGACAGGACTGGAGAAAACTCCAGCTACATACAGGTGCTTGCTATTTTCTTTAGTTTATCTGAACTCTGGTTCTCAGAACTCGGTCCTCATGGATTCACTGTGTACACTTTACCTATTGAACTGTCTCCTAAGCTGAAACCATGCTTCCTGAGGACCTATGAACCTAAGAGTTAGCTATCTTTTTGATGGAGAGAGAATTGAAAGTTGAAATTGAAGTAATACCAAGCCTGCCTATTACTTGAGCCTAAGCTATAGATATTATTCATTAGGGAAGGAAAAGGAAAGCAATGTAACACATGAGCTACACATATTTTAGGGGTTGTTAAAAAATGATTTTGTCTATAAAACTTAAGATTGAATCACACATTAAATTGGAAATGATGCTAAGTCATCTAAGATATGTATCCAATCTACTTTTCTAGGCTAACTTAAGTTTTATTTCTTAAATTTTTATTAAACAGGTACTTGAATGCTATAAACAATATAGCATTATAATGAGTCGAACTGATACTTCAATTTCAATGAGTTAATTATTCTAAAGTACTTTTCTTAAAATAAACAAGTAAATAGCAAGGCTTTTCTTACTTTCCCTCCTTTTGTTCTTTCTATAAGAAATAGAGCCCAAATTTATTGTAAGTATAATATTCACGAGAAATTTTTGGGGAAAATTGCTATCACAATAAAAATACTCTTATTCAGAATTTGTATATAAAAGTCTTTCATTGAATATGTGTAACTCTTATTTTCACAATTCACAAAATTAAGTTCAAATATAGCTTAAGGTACACACACTGAAAGCATCTGTCTTTTAACCAAGAGATGTATTTCTCACTGTTATTTCTGTCATTAATCTAACAAAGAGCGTGAAAATGCCAGTAGGTATTAGACCTTTTCAGTCTTGTCCGTCATATTAAATTTTGAAGGAACTTAATTTTCTCCATAATAACCTTCCATTGTGTTTTCTTATTTTAATTTGTATTGAGATGTAATTATCAACCTGTCTTGATAGAAACTTTGTTTCTTTGTTGACAAATTGTCCTGTTGTGTAGATGCTCATAGGAAGACTCTTTAGCAGTACCACTTTTGATCATGAGGATGATGACATGATTATAAAGTCCCAGTGGCTTTGCTAAGAAAGTCTGACTCTAGATACCAGTTTATCATTTACTTATCAGCAATTATGTGTTATTCATCTCAGTATTTCAGCTTCTCAAAGATATATATTGTGGGATGACTCAGCCCTAACAGGCTTGATGGCCAGTCAGCCCAAACCAGTAATAAGATACTTCCTGAGAGCCAACCTGGGTCTGCCTAAGGGCCTTAGCAACAGCAGCTGAGACATGATCTGAGATGACCTGGACCAATGAGAGGCAGCCATGCTACACCAGCAGATACATATCATCAGACCTTCCCCCAGGGTCAGGTGGAGGGTATATAAGGCTTGCCTCTTCCTGAATAAACTGAGCTTGTTGTTTCGGCATCCTCCCAGAGTCTGTGTTATTGACTCTGTGTCTACTTGCCCCCTCCCCCAAAGGGAACAGCACAGGACCCTGCCACAATATATAATCTCTGGGAACCGTGAATGTCTTCATTTCATTCTTTGGCAAAGATGATCCCTATTTTTTATATTGGATTCCCATGTTATTCTTCTCAGCAACATTTTGATGTATAATTTATTACATTTTCAAGAACTTTCATTCCATTTCTAATTTTCAGATGCTCTGGGAAGTATAAAGTATGAGAGTGTCTTCTAGAAAAAAATATAGTATTTGTTATTTTCAGTAACATTTATAGGCCCATATTAGATTAGACTAATTGGTAGCTTTTGCATGTTTCTATTTCTAGAAAGGTAAGATTAATGAGTGCACCTTTTAGTTCTGTTTATGAAAATGTTCTTGAAATGATTTGTGAATTTTAGGCAAATTTAAAAAGAAAAATAACATACCCTGGGAGCAACTCAGCATTACCTGACCAAGCAAAAATAACACAAATTTAGAGCACCTGAGTATTTTAATGACCTATGCAAACATTAATCATTTGTTGATCCCGAACAGTACATCATATAGCTTCCTAAGTAATGCCTTTGATAAGGCTTGACTTATGACCAGTGGAGAGCAAATTAAAAATTGGGTTCTTTTAATATTTAAATTATTTTCTTTCTTTATCTATTTTGGGGCATGTATGTATATGCATGTACACAGCTCTGTGTACATGCGGAAGTCAAGACAACCTTCTGGAGTAAGTTATCTCCTTCTACCCTGTGAGTCCCAGGGATCAAACTCAGGTCATTAGACTTGACAGCAAGCACTTTTACCCACTGAACTGTCAAGCTGTCTCACCATCCCAGAGTGCAGCTTCCTAATAGTATGTTTTATCAGTATTGTAACAAAATAACTTGGGATGCCCTATGCAGACATTTCTCTTTGAGGCTCTGAAAAGAAATTGAGTTCAAAAGTAAAATAAGAATTTTATACTCAAGTGTCTCATACATGAAAATATCATAAAACACTGGCCTTTTCTCTCTTGGTTACATTTGTTCTTTAATGGATTATAAAAATGCCTTCCTTTAAGCCAGTGCTTCTCAACCTGTGGGTCACAACCCCTCCCTGTGGGGTCCCACATAAGATACCTTGCATATGAGATATTTACATTACAGTTCATAACAATAGCAAAATCACAGTTATGAAGTAGCAATGAAATAATTTTTATGGTTGGGGTCAGTACAACATGAACTGTGTTAAAGGGTTGCAGCATTAGGACAGTTGAGAATCACTTCTTTAAACAATCCAGCTGACTTTGCAGCTTTCCATGTTTAGTACAAACATAGTCTGTTGAAGAATATTATGTGTGTCTAAAAAAATGGAAATGGATGGAAATGCTGTAGATTCTGTTACCAATAGTATTTCATTTGGAACACCCACTATCTTTGTTAAGGAGACTATGGCTATGATGAAGCACCATAGCAGAAAGCAACCTGGGAAGGAAAAAGTTTTATTTGTCTTATGCTTCCATATCACTGTTTATCATCTGAGAAAGTCAGGGCAGGAACTCAAGCAGGGCAGGAACTTGGAGGCAGGACTGATGCAGAGGTCATAGAGGAGTGCTGCTTAATGACTTGCTTCTTAGGCTTGCTCAGCCAACTTTCCTACAGAACCCAAGACTACTAGTCCATGGGTAACCCTACCCACAATGGCTGGGTCCTTCCACATCAATAACTAATAATCAGTAAGCCCTACAAGCTTGCCTACAGATCTATCTTATGTTGATATTTTCCTAATGGAGACTCCCTCCTCCTGCAATGGCCCTAGCATATGTCAAGTCTTGCTATTACAACCATAGAAGGATATTCATAAAGGGCCATGAAGATGGGGTTTTCAATGTAGGAGAGTTAAAACACAATGGTATAAAAAACTAAAGGTTAATAATGACCAATAAAGTCTAAATGAGGATAAGGGATATATGGGTATGGTAGAGAGGGAATATGGGGAGAGCTAAATAATGCTTAAAAACTTTTCCAAAAAGTCATAACTTACCTACATATTATGTGGCAGTTTCTTCCTAGATTGAAACACTCATTCTGCAGGAATGAAGGGATGCTCGTCAAGACAGGAAGGAAACAATTCAAAATAACTTCAGGGACTCCCTAAAATGCACCAGATTCATTAGACCCCCCCACCCCCTCCAGTGTATATACACAATAAAGATTAGTGGGAGTGATGCTCAGACCAGCTGAGATGCTTGAAAGAGTCTCAGACCAAATAGCCTGTAAGAAACAGAGATCATCCAAGCAGCCTGGAAGAAACATAGACTAGCTGAACTGCCTCAGAATGACAAAGACTGGCCAAGTTGTCTAGAAAAGGCTATCTTGGCATCCAATGGAGCCACCAAGAAAGGGCACCCTCCAACCTATTGAGATGCTTGCACATTGTACAGTATGTTGCAGGTGTCTAGCTTTTATGAGCTGTCAACCATGCTGGGGTGGGCTTTGGTGATGCAGCTGTCTTGAAGTCATGTCTGCGTTTGGAAGTAAGCTCTCACTCATATTCCTGTAAGTAGCCCCAAAACTCGTTGGTTCACCAAGTTAGATGTTGTTGGTATCTGTACTTTGGTCTGTTGTCAGTTGTCTATCTGGGGTGAGTAGACATTTGTTCATATCTTCCAGGAATAGTGTCACACAACACACTCCTACTGTAGAAGCATTGTGTGTGTGTGTGTGTGTGTGTGTGTGTGTGTGTAGATAGATAGATAGATAGATAGATAGATAGATAGACAGACAGAGAGATGGAGAAAGATAGACAGAGAGATAGAGAGAAAGACAGAGAGAGGAGAGGAGAGTTACCCGAGAATGAGGCAACAATGTCCCTACTAGAGACCACAGGCTAGAAAACAAAAAGCCAGTGTCAGGAATGAGTTAACTCTTTTGTAGTTAGTGGAAAGTGAGGTTACATAATCCCACTAATATTACAGGTTACTGCTAGTGTTATTGATTGCTTCCAAGATCTTGATGACCCCATTGTTGAAGACATCACATACTTGAACATGAGAACACCAAGCTTAGTGACTTGGAAGATTCATCCCTATTGGCTAGATTTCATAGTGCTGGAAGATTCTATGCCTGTTACTCTAAAAATAATTATTAATCTTACCTAGCTGTGAACTCTTGAGAGTTACAGAAACTTCTGGTCTGCCAACACATGCCTGCTGGTACAACAGTGACACAAACATCATGGGAACAACCAATCACTTTCTGATTGCATGTAAATCCCACTCCACAAGGTGAAACCCAAACCTTCACAGTTAGGACAAGGACTTGTTACTAGACATATCACAGGCCCCCTGTTACTAACCTTCTCTTAAATGAATGTAGTATTAAACTGATTCCTAATGACTTATTATTGTACCTGTAGATTACTATATCTCCCAACTCTCATCAGAGAAGTTTCTATATGCAGTAGATAGTGATCAACACAGAGACCCACTACTGGAAAATTTGCAGAGAATAAGAAATCTTGGAGTGATCATCCCTAAATGAGACAACTGTATCACATCATCTCCACCCAAGTTAAGGAATCATTATGGAAAAAGGGTAAGAAAGATTATAAGAACCAGAGGCAATGTGTGGTTACAAGAAAATAGTGTCTTCCCATTATAGAAGGGCAGCTACATATTAATTCACAGTGGATGTAATAGCATATACACGATCTGCGAAAGCTCAAGTCAGACCAAATCCTAACATTCAGGGGGAAGTTGGGCAGGAATATATATACATATATATATATATATATAATTATGCATAATTATATAATGGGATTTATTTGAGTGACTTATAGGCTATGATACAGCTAGTCCAACAATACTGTTTCCCCATGGAAAGTCTAAGAATCCAAGAGTTTTTCAGTCCATGAAACTGGATGTCTTCAGTATGTGTCAGAATCCAGAAGTAGTCTCTAATACCGGTGAAGAAATGAACTTGCCAGGGAATGAAAGCAAGAAGGAAATGAGCAAGAACTTCTTCCATGTCATTTGTATAGGCTATTAACAGAAGACATGAACCAGATTTAGGGTGGGTCTTCCATCTCAAATAATATAATCAAGAAAAATCCCTTACAGATGTGCCCAGCTGCTTAATTCCAGATGTAGTCAAGGTGACAGCCAGGAATAGCCCTCATACCTGGGTAGGCTGAACACACTCCAGTGGAAGTGCACACATGTAAGAATATATGGGAAACATAAATTGGCCTTTGGCATGTATTTAAGAAAAACAAGACACAAGGTTTTGAGGGTATGAAATCTAGATGGATCTTTGAGGATGTGGGAAAAGAGGGGGTAGGGTATGACCAATTGCAAGTAATGGACCAGCCTGAGTCCATCTTAAGATTAAAATCCACCTTATTATATGGTCAAAATAAGTTCATTCCTGTTTTCTGTAAAACTTTGGTTTGACCGTGTCTTGACCCAATATCTGGATTTTGACATGTTCTACGCCCTATACCCTAACTTCCACCCTGATAAGACAAAATGTTCTACCAAATAATTTTTGAAATGTTCTGCCAAATTCCTACATAACCAAAAATATTGAAAACCCCCTGGTCTTGCAGCTTGAGGGCTAATGTAAACTGCACCTTCTCCTATGTTCAATACCATTTTCTCAAACCCTGTTTTAGGGAGATAGCCCTGTCTGACAGAAAATAAAACTTGCTTAATTTGATTAAAAGAATTCAAGTAATGGTTTCTACTCTTCTTTGGTGGGATTAGCAGCAAGAAATTCTCAAAGAAGTAATAAAAATGTTTCCAGAGGGAACAAAGACAAAGTTCACTTTTTCCATTAATGATACATTTTTTAAGCAAGGGATATGACACTTGAGGCAGCTTTCTTTGAGTAGGTAGTAGGTATAGAAGTTGTTTTATTAAGGAATATTGTATGACACTCATTGGTATATTGTGTCTGTAAGAATATAAGATTAATCTCAGAATACTGCATATAAGTTGGGCAGGTAGAAATTCAAGTTTGTTATAATCTAGGAAGTGACAAGGTTGTCCATGCTGAAGAAAACACTTTTTCTATCATTAACCTTCAAAGAAACATTATATATGTGTATGTATATATATACATACACATATATATATATTCCATGCAGTGGTTCTGAGAGTATTGCTATAGTATCTTAGATTTATACTTATAAATTATTTCCTTTGTAGGATAAATAGGGATGAAAACAGGAAATCAAAATTGAGAAAATGAGTAACATATCAGATGTATAGGCCTGGAGAATGTGATTAGACACAATGTGGTGACGGGCATTGAGGATGTGACCTTCTAACAAAATGTTCAGAATTACTGCTGAGGACTGCTTTCCATTTTCAAAGAAAATGACCTTACAGCCTCACAAAGTCTAGCCTGACAATAAACAGCATAATGGATTTCCTGTGACATCTCCTCTTTCACTGTAAACCTTGCATATATTCAATGTATATTTTTTAAAACTATCCTAAGAAGTCTTACTGTATGCATTCCATTTCAGTTATTGTAAATCAGCTAAATGAGAGCAATAACACGCAAGTAAAAATAGTCTGATTATTTTGGAAGAAAGATAACACACTATGTTTCTTGATTATTTTATGAGTTTATTAATAATATAACCATTGCCAAAACAAAATTCAAATAGAATTCTGTAAAAGCAATCAGGTCGTAAGCTTTGCAACAAAACAGTTTGCAGTTAGGAAAATGTTTCCTAAGAATTATAGTTCTACTATTTCCACCTAAGAATGTAGTACTTTAACAGCAACAAAATGAAAACAGAAAAATGTAGCTAGAGTTTTCCTGCCCGACCCACAGTCAGGATAAATCTCTTTCACCTGCCAGTCCCACAGCCGCTCAGACCCAACCAAGGAAACACAGAGACTTCTATTGCTTACAAACTGTATGGCCGTGGCAGGCTTCTTGCTAACTGTCCTTATATCTTAAGTTATCCATTTCCATAAATCTATACCTTGCCACATGGCTCGTGGCTTACCGGCATCTTTACATGCTGCTTGTCCTGGCGGTGACTGGCAGGCTGGCTGGCAGTGACTCCTTCTGCCTTCCTGCTCTTTTAATTCTCTGTTAGTCCCGCCTATACTTCCTGCCTAGCCACTGGCCAATCAGTGCTTTATTAGCAACACATTTGCCATACAGAACATCCCACAGCAGAAAAACATCAAAATAAATGTAGTAAAGAAGAAGGAAGAGTGGCCATGAGAAGTGACTTCTGCTGCAGACTCTAGAGCAAGCTAGTTGGTGGCTTACTGGGGAGCTATTTCTCATTGCCAGTGAGAATGTGGTCTACTAGAAAAGTCCTTGGAAGACAGGAGACCTTGGAAGGCTTAATCTTGCTTTCAGGAAAGAGGCAAATTATAGAAATTCATGTCTAGGATCCGTCACACCTGGCCTATAACTAGACCTTTGGAAGGAGCAGAGATCAAGAAGACTCCCCATCCTTGAAGGATATTTGAGTCAAAGGACTTCTGGAATCTCCCAGTGTAAGCAGAAGTAAGCTCTGTGGTGGTGAGGACCTGATGATTCTGGTCAGAGGTGGCCAGGTAGAGAAATCCTTTTCCTGGAGTCATGGCTCCATCATGTGACCTCTCATTGCAGTTGGTACTGGGCACCAACTCCTGGAGTCCCACATAGCATGATTTCATACCTTACTTGAGACACAGCTCTTCCACAGATTTCCTGGCAATGCTATACTTAGAACATCTGCAGGAACATTTGACAAATAATATATTTGGAGATGCTTATTTACATCTATCTTTTTTATATTTAGTATTTACTTTAGATTTGTGGATCATTTCTCTTAAATTAGCTTTCTCTCAGTGCCCAATTCTCTGAGGTTTTTGTGCTTATAGGAAACAAGCTGTCCCTGGCCATCACTGGTGTTGGTTTTCAATTTTTCTGTAAAATATTGACTTGTATTTCATAGATGTGCAACTCCTCATATGCTTAGATGATGTATGCACTTGTTTTGGAAATGTCTTTCTCTGGTAAATGTCCTATACACAGAATTTTTTTTTAGATTATATCAATTTTCTGAAACAGTGGATTTTTCTATTCAAATTCTCTCTCTCACAGTCTCCTTTTTGTTTGTTTCACACAACAAATCTCTTTCACTTTGGAGGCTTTGATACGTTCTTGGGGTGTATGAGTCACATTATTTTATAGCTATTACTCGTTTAATTTTTATTGTTCTTCAAGAGTCTTTAATAGGAAGGAACTCACAAGGCTCCACTTCTCCTTGAAGTCCTATAGGCAGTTAATGGTTGTTGGGGGAAGGAAGACATTTGCTACAGTGATGTGCACACTGGCAAATTGTCCATTCTCCTCTAAGTAACCCCTCATCCATGTGCCTATAAACACCCCTAATGAATCTCATTGGACCATACACAGAAATGACATGAAAATAGAAGGCAGTCTAGTTGGGAAGAGGAAGGTACTAGTGGGAGTAGGAGAGAGATGAGAGAAGGTAATGAGGGTTGAAAGTAATCAATGTATAATATATAATTATTAATAATATGAACATGTGCTGAAGCCAGGCTCTCATGGTCTCACAGAGACTAAAACAGCAAGCACAGGGCCTGCATGGGTCTGCAGCAGGTCCTCTGCATATATGTTATGGCTGTTAACTTGTTTTTCGTAGACTCCTAAAATTGGGAGTATGTCTCTGACTCTTTTGCCTGCTCTTGAGACTCTTTTCTTCCTATTGGAATGCCTTGTCCAGGCTCCATATCAGGCCTTGTCTTATTGTATCTTGTTTTGTCCTGTTCAGCTGTTGCCTCTTAGAGGCCTGCTCTTTTCTGAAGAGGAAACAGAAAAGGAGTGGATCTGGGGGAGAGAGGAGGTAAGGGGGAGCTGGGAGGAATGGAGGGAGGGGAAACTGTGGTTGAGATGTATTATATGAGAGAAAAATCTGTTTTCAATAAAAATATGTGGAGATGTCTTAATGAAATAAATTATTATATATAACTAATATATGCTAATTTACAAAAACACAAACAGGAGGTTTTAAGTAAGTTTATTTGTTTCTGAACATAGCCATAAGAAATTGAATTGAGGCATGTCTAGAGAATTAGTTTATATCTCTGTGTATGTTGTTTCCAAAGACAATAAAATCATGAGGGTTCTGGCCTAATAAGTAGATTCATCCCTGGATGGATTCATAATACAATGGCATTAAACAATTGGAGGAGGTTAAAGGTAGGAGGTGGGCATTGTTATATTAAGTAGGTCCCTGGAGCTATGACCTGGAGTTAGGTCTCTATCACTCTCTAGCTGTTTTCTGTCCTCCTTTCTCTTTGCTTCCCAGTTGTCATGATATAGATTGCTGTGCTCCACCATGCTGAACTGTGATCCTCCAGGATGGACTGACATCTTTAAAACTTCTATACAAAGTAAATCCTTCTCTTATGTAATTCTGGGAAGTATTTTAGTAACAGCAATAAAAATAAATAAATAAAACTCCCTGGGCATGGTGGATCACTTTAGCAATCCCAGAATTTAAAAATTGAGACATAAGAACTACTTTGAGTTTAAGGGAAGTTAGGATTATTATATAGTGAGTTCCAGGCCACATAGTCTGCTCCATCAACTAAAATGCTGTCTCAGAACAAAGGATGACAACAGAAGGCTTGGCAGAGGGAGGGGAAGGGAGGCACTAAAATACTCTAGAGGTTGCTATGATTCCCACATCCACAGTCTTCAATGTCTTCTCCCAGAACATCAAGTACTTCCTCAGAGATGGGACTTGGATTTATCAGTTAAAATTGATTAGTAAGACTTCACATTCTCACTCTTATTTCCTGTCCCTCTACTTCTTATGGAAGTAATTTGATCATTCCATGGAAATCCGAATTTCCACCTAAAGCAACTTTTACTTTTGTCTGGAGCTGTTTTTCTTCTCTGGATACAGTCTGAAGACTGTCAGTGTGAGGATGTTTCCTACTACCACTTACATCCATCATCAGTACAGCTTGCTTAAATAACTGAGATCTCTCTCTATTCAGTGTACTTTCTAAAATTCTTCACTGTGAACCCATGAAAAGTGCTTTCAAAGTCTTTGTCTATTACTTCTAATTTGCTTGGTTATTGTTTCTAATAATGCATTCTTAAGTGTAGTTTTTAATAACATTGATTTTAGACCTCCAAGTAGTTTGTATGCATCTAATAAACATTTTTAGGACTCTGAAGATGAAAATGTCACATCCTGCTGTGCTTTACAATGCCACCCTTTTGCACAATCAAATAGAGGAAGCTAAGACTGGATTGAGGTCTTACCTGCATCACTGTCTACACAACTAAGTAACATGGTATGTCTCAGTCACAGGGTAGAGTATTTGGCTCCAAAGGCCTTGGCTGACTTCCATCAGGCTTCCAAGACTTTGCTGACCAGCAGAGAACTCTGTGAGCATTAAAAGCTGATCATACCAGGCCCTGGTGACCAGGGAAAAGTTCAATGGAGTTGAGAAATATGGTAACAAATGAGCAGAAGGTACATCCCAAACTTACACAGTGGCAGATGTAACAGTTCATGTCTCCAGAGTATCCAAAGCTAAAGCTCACAACCTAGGGCTTTGTCCAAATGAGTTCTGTCTACCACCAAGGACTTGGGTAGTACACACACTTATATTTGAAGCTAGTCTATTAGTCACTGACAAGTGAGCTGGACAACAGAGGAGAGTGAAAGGCTTCATCTCTGATCAATCGTCCAGCTTCCTTAAGAGTTCCTTCTTTCTCTTCTATTTATTTTTTCTATCACTGCTTAGTTAGTTGGTAGTTAGTTAGTTAGTTTTAGTTAGTTTTGCTTTGTTTTCTTGAGACAAGGTCTCATGTACCCCAGGCTCACCTAGAACCAGCTTTGTAGCTGAGATGGATCTTGCCCTCCTCATCCTCCTGCTTCTTTCCCTCAAGTGCAGAGATGATAAGAATGAACCACCAAGTCTGGCTCATGACCCCTTTTGCCATGTGCCCTGGAGTCTATTTCTAACAAAGCTCTCAGAAAATCTGTTGCTGCCAGTACTGTTCCTGCTTTGTTCCTGAGTCCTGTGAGGTGAGAAGGACTGCACAAAGTTCCTAGTCCATCAGAGCTGAGCTGGATCAGCCTGTGTTGCCTAAGGATAAGCAATTGAGTACAGTTCTCTTCTTAAATGTGCCTTAGGCCTCCTGTGACTTGAATAATTTATGATGGGAACATTTCCACCACAAAAATTAGTGAGGATTTAAAATCATGGCTTGTGTTTTCTGTTTAGATAAATGATAATAATCATAGCCTCTATAGTTCACATATCATATATAAAAGTAGTTACTAAAACTTAGAAAAGCATACATAATGGATTCAAAGAATTAAGCTTTGAGGCTAAGGACAGGAGATCAATGCTTTGATTTCAGGTAGGATTTGCCCTCATCTTCCCTAAGGCAGAAAAACTCATGATTTAGCTAGAACAGCAAAAGCACTAAAGAAAAATATATGTGAAAATTAGATTAAAAGAAAGATAAATTCAATATTCTGAAACTATTTCTGTTGCTATTGATAATCATTTCCATTGAGAAAGAAGAGGGAAATGTCTCACATAAAACATTCAACTTCAACAAAATACCCAAGAAAAGTTCATAAATTTTAAATATTTTGACTCTTTCAGAACAAAAGATATCATTTATTTATATATTCCTGTGGTTTCTAGACTTTTCAGTCCACAAGTGTGAAATGAAGACTGAATGACCCAGAAATGTCTGAAAGTGAAACAGTGAAAATTCAGACTAGAGAATATGCACTATTGTTATAATTTCTTCTGTTATAGATGTTTTATTTATACATATTATCAGCAACTATATTATTACCACAAATAATGCTCATTTCCTTTAATTTTAGTATTTTAAATCTTATAATATGGTGATATAAACCTTCAAAATGTCTATGGTTTATTAACAAATTATTTTAAATTTGTATAATTAATATTAACAATAAATCAGTAGAACTCATTGAGCAGTTATATTTTGATTGCTATATTTTAAATATTCACATCTCCCCTCAAATACTTCCCCAACTAGGCAATCATTTGTGAGGAATTTCATAATATTTTATCATTCTAATTTAATTTCTGAAATAATATCAGAATGATTTCTGACTCCTTATTTTGATTATCCTGCTGGTGGATATCTTTCTGTATGCTGTGAATATGTGTGGTTCCCATTGGATAGTAAATAAAGCTGCATTGGCCTGTGGCAGGTCAGGATAAGGTTAGGCAGTACATTCAAACTGAACACAAGAGGAAGAAGGGTGGAGTTGAGGGAGACATTAGCCCTCCATCAAAGGAGCAAAAAGATGCCAGCAGACTGGTAATGCTGCTGCCTTGTGGCAACATATAGATTAATAGAAATGGGTTGAGTTAAGTTATAAGAGCTAGCTAGCAAGAAGCCTGACCCATAGGCCATACAGTTTGTAAGTAATAAGCCTCTGTGTGCTTACTTGGGACTGAGTGGCTGTGGGACCCGTCCGAACACAGGAAAACTTCTGACTACATTATCCTATCATGGCTTTTCATTTACTATGATTGGCCAAATCTATGTACTGTCATCACAAACTCATTTATCCCATTTTCACATATACTACCTGTTTTCTAGTCATAGTCTATTAATGATCCAGAGACATTGATCTCATTATGTGAGATTTCTGAACTTTTAGTAGTTGATGTCAGCTGTACTACTTCCCATGAAACATATGACTGTGGGTGATATAGACCTTCTCCTACAACCTCCATTCCCCCCACTCATCTGTTTATCCCATCCTCCAACTCCAGCTGGCATTCCTTGGGAATCCACAGGCTGCTCAAGCCAGGGAAGAAAGTTACCTAGCTGCTGATCTTCACTCCTCCCTCCTCTCCTCCAAATTCAATCCCCAGTCTCACCTCTACCTCTGCAGCTGACCATCTGCTCCAGCCTCCCCTCCTCTCTGCCCCTATCTCCAGCAGATAATTCAGATCTTCTCCTCCAACCTTTCTCCCCACTCATCCTGTTACTCAAGCCCCCAACTCCAGCAGGTGCTCCCCGAGAGCCCTAGGTCAAGCCTGCCAGAGAAGCAAGAGGGCCAACAGAACAGATAGGCAGGCTTTAGACTTTCACTCACCTTCCTCTCCTCCATATCTAATCCCCCAGTCTCATCTCTTGCTCTGTAGCAGATGACCTATTGTGGCCTCTTCTCACTTTCTGCCCCCAGTCACAGGGCAGATCTTGGTGGAACACCCTGCTTTGTTCCAACCTGTGGATCTCCTTAGCACCCCATTTCTAGTCCATTCCCATTCCTAAGTATCACTTCCAATACCCAGAAAAACATTGTACTGGAAAGGCCAAGAAGCCACTCCTAGCAGGATCCCAAACAGATTCCCTACCAGGCAGCACACAGTCACCACACCCTCCTAAGAACCACAGAGGGCAAAAGAAACCAAGAAACAAAACACTCAACAAAAACAAGATCAGATATCAACACCTGGTATTAGAATCTGCCCAAGCTCAGAAACCTAGATGCCAGTATAAAAACACAATCAATAACAGCCAGGACAATATGTCTCTGCTAGACCTCAGCCTAGTAGGTCCCAAATATTCTAACATTGCTGAAGCTAATGAAAAAGAACTTAAAATAGCCTTTATGGAAATTATTCAGGTCCTTAAAGAAAAAAATGAATAAATCTCTGAAAGAATTCTATGAAAACACAAAGAAAGTAGAAGAAAATCATTTAAGACATGAAATATTTAAGTGGAAATAGAATCAATTAAAAAACCCAAATAGGTAAATCTGGAAATGAAAAATTTATGAATGATTATGAAATGAACTCATGTAACATGAACTTGAACAGGAACCTCAGAGGCAAGCCTCACCAACATAATACAAGAGAAGGAAGAAATAATCTGAGGCACTGAAGACTCAATACAAAAAATGGATACAACAGTCAAAGAAAATGTTAAATCTAAAAATAAAATCCTGACTCAAAACACCCAGGAAATCTAGGACATTATGAAAAGATCAAATGTAAGAATAATAGAAATAGAGGAAGAAGAAGAAACCCAGGTCAAAGGCACAGAAAACATTTTCAGCAAAATCATAGAAGAAAATTTCCCTAACTAAAAGGTGATGCTTATTGAGGTACAAGAAGTATAAAGAACAACAAGTAGACTGGATAAGGAAAAAAAGTTCCCCCAGGACATAATAACCCAAACATTAAAGGTGTAAAACAAAGAAAGAATATTAAAAGCTGCAAAGGAAAATGATTAAGTAACATATAAAGGCAGACCTATTTGAGTAAGACCTGACTTCTCAATGGA
>CABHPP010138349.1:16048-30193 GCA_902168425.1 Peromyscus attwateri | reverse complement strand
TTGTACGGTTATTCTAAACTCATCTTTTAAAGCAAAGACTTGAATTCTTCTGTAAAAATTCAGTGGATATTATTATGTATTAAATTGTCCAAAACCTTTCAGTCTTACATAAAGACCTTTCCAAAATCGTGGTGATATTTTAATTGTGCTGAAATGTAATTTTATTTGTATGTTAATAAATAAAGTTTGCCTGGAGATCAGAGGTCATTAGTGAGCCAGGAACAGAATTCAGGTGGTGGTAGCCCACCCCCTTAATCTGATCACATGACAGGCAGAGTCTCTGTGTGGTCAAGGACACAGCCAAGCGTCCCAAATCTCTAATCCCAGTACCAATCATAGAGACCAGGAGGTCTGTATAGACAGGCAGTGACGAGGAAGTCATGTGGCTGGACTTAGAACCAATGAGAAGGCAGAACAGGAAAGCAGTAAAATGCAAGACACACAGGAAGAAGGTCTCTCTCTCAGGGGAAGGATGACAGTGAGTGGTAAGCTAAAGGTAGTCGTGGCTCTTGTTCTGATCTCCTAGGCTGTAACTCTGTATTTGGCTCTGTGTTTCTTATTTAATAAGACCGTTTAGAAATTCGTCTACACAAAATATTACCACAATTAATTTTTTTAAAACCCTCCCTTTGTCACTATAAATAATCACTGAAGTAGTCCATGTAAGGTAAGTTTGAGTAAGATGTGACAGCCTTTGAGGTCCTAGTACTTAGGTTAATATTGATGCTTTTCCCTGGGGTGCCATCTCTGCTCTGCCATTCCCTTCTCCTTGAATTCTGAATGCCGACACTTTGGAATGTATACTGTGGGAATTTTTGGGTATTTGAAAAATAAAATACACAATGTGAATATAGTAGTGGGAATAGGATCTCACTGATAAAGAGTGAGAACAAAGTCTAACAAAAATGAGGTTATTCCTCCAGGGATAAAGGAGAGAGCATTGTTGGAACAAAACCCTCAACAGAATGAGGAGATAATGAAGTTATGAAGATGCTTTTTAAGACTCTGGAGAGGATTCACGACTGGTAGGAATTTGAGAGCATGCATCAAAATAAATGCAGCTGAAATTTCCCATAAACCTGAAATCTCTGAATGTGATTGGATCAACAGAAGGTGCCAGCTCTCTAATTGTCGGTCATGGGAAGACTACAGTTCAGACCTTAGGAAGGTTGTCTTTGTTGGAGAACTCTGTTTTTAAAGCTCACACTCTGAAGGCAGAGGCAGGAGAATTTCAAGATCACCCTGGCCTACAAAGTGAGATCCAGACTGTCTCTACAAACCAAAGTTGACTTATCCTGTATAATTTTCAATATGTTTAAATATTTTGATTAAATGACTTTTTTTTCGAAAACTTAACATTTGCTGTTGTAGAATAAAGTTACTATAAAATTTATTATTACTTATTTTATTGTATTTATTTTCATTGACATGAAATCATAGGCATTTATGAGATTTTATTGATGTCTTGATGTCTACATATATTGTGTAATGTCCAAGTCAAGGTGAGTATATTTATATCCTCAGATTCTTATTATTTCCTTATGGTAAGAACATCCAAAATCCTGTATCCTGGCCTATTGGAAATAAAGAATGTATTATTGTCCATTATTGCTAATATTGAGAAACTCTTATTCTCTTTAATCCTCCTACTGTGTGACATGCAGTACAGCAGACTTTTTGTTCTCATCTGACTGTAACTCAGTTCTGATTGGTTGACTTCCTTCCATCGACCCTTGTATCCTCTTACTTCCATTGTCCATTCTGTTTTTGGATATCTATTTTATTTTTAAGATTTCACATGTGAATGGGATAATACAGTGCTTTTCTTTGCATGCATGGTTTATTTCAGTCAACGTGTCTTCCAGTTTCATTTTGTTGCAAATGACAGAATTTTCTTGAACCAAACTGCATTGCAATCTACACATATATTATGCACATTGTTTATAGGTTTCCTTTTTCCATTCATCAGTTGATGAACATTTAGTTTGTTTCCATTTCTTGGTTGTTGTGTCTAATGCTTCAGTTAAAATGGAAGCACATGTATCTCTTCCAGATTCTGTTTTCATGTCTTTTGGATATATGTGAAAAGCCAACCTGCCTCCATCTTAGGCTTACAAGCCCATAGTAAAGACAAACTAGGTTCATTCCTGTTTATGATTAAACCTTTGTTTCTCAAGGATTAGGCAATGCCCCACCTGTAATTTTAACTACAAATGATTCTGTACTTCCTGTCCTAGGAATGGCAATCATGTCTTGGTTTCAAAAAGTTTATAACCATATTGCAACTCTGCCTTTGTTTCTGAATGTTGTCATGGCTACCATGTCATGTCTACCTTGTTAGGCCCACCTTGTAACTGTGTCTTTGCTTCTGGAGGGACTAAGTTGTTAAGATTATGTTCTGCTCCTGTAATCCCCCATTTAGAAATCCCCTACTTCCAAGCTATAAAAGCCTTGTCTTCCTCACATCCAATGCTGACCTCTCAAATCCCACCTTAGGGCGAAGCAGCCTGTGTATACAAATAAAATCTTACTTTAATCAATTACTTGCTTTAATTAATTTGGCCACAAAGATTTGGGCTAGTGGTCTTTCACCTCCCATCTTTGGGATTAACATATATCCAGTGGTTGTCTCACTGGATCACATGATAGTTACATTTTCCATATTTTGAGGCATGCCCCTACTGTTTTCCATAATATTTATATTAATTTACATTTGTACCAAGAACATATAAGAGCTTCCCATTCATTACATTATCATCAGCACTTGCTTTCATTTATCTTTTAAAATTTAACTTTATAATATGTTTTTAGTGGAATTAGAATTGTATGTACAGTTTAAAAATCTGACCACTATGCTTTGCAGAAACAGGGGGTTCAATCTAGGGAAAGGAAAATTCTTCTCTCATTAGGCATTAGTTGCCTATAGTTCCTTGACCAGAGGTGAGACCTTACTAAATTTTCCCTGTTCTAGGTTAATATCTACATTTATATTGGCATTTTCTAGTCTTGTTTATGTAGCAGACTGTCGTTGATATATTGTGCACCCCAATAAACTTATCTGGGGGTCAGAGAACAGAACAGCCATAATATTAAACATAGAGGCTAGGCAGTGGTAGCACATGCCTTTAATCCTAGCATTCCAAAGGCAGAGATCCATCCGGATCTCTGAGTTCAAAGCCACACTGGAAACAGCCAGGCATGGTGACTCACGCCTTTAATTCCAGGAAGTGATGGCAGGAAGCAGAAAGGTATATAAGGCGTGAGGACCAGGAACTAGAGCTGGTTAAGCTTTTAGGCTTTTGAGCAGCAGTTCAGCTGAGATTCATTCTGGATGAGGACACGAGGCTTCTAGTCTGAGGAAACAGAATCAGCTGAGGTATTGGCAAGGTGAGGTTAGCTGTGCCTTGTTCTGTTTCTCTGATCTTCCAGCATTCACCCCAATATCTGGCTCCAGGTTTGTTTTTATTAATAAGACCTTTTAAGATTTGTGCTACAGCAGACTTCCCAGTATTCTGATTCTTAGCATGTTTTTGTCCCCCCTCTTTTCTGTTGTCCCTTAGCTGTAGATGCAGAAGCTGTAATATAGAGGTATCTGTTAGTGATGGGCGCCCCACCATCTGTTAATGGCTGCATTATGTCCAGTTGTGATTTCCTATGATGATGATCTCCATTTGCTAGACAAGGAGGTTTCTTTGGTGAGGGGTGGTAGTTACACTTATCCAGAAAAGGTGGCTTATGCACCCTATTTGTCTTTGTTATAATAACCATTCTAACTTGTGAAATGGTATCTCTAAGTGCTTTTTATTTGTATTTCACAGATGATTAATAATGAACATTTTCTCATTTTCTCCTTAAGCCACTGATCACATATTAAATATGTTCTCTGGGGTGAAGATAAGTCTTCTGTTTTGGTGTGCTATGTGCAATGGAATTACAGCTTAAGTGACTTAGAGGGCTGAAGCTCTATTCAGATGTTGCTCAGCATGAGTATTTGAAGGTCACACAGCCCCCTGATATGAAACAAGCTTAGGGTTTTATACGGAGAGCAATGTGCTGGCTTTCGTTTCACAGATTTTGTTTTGACACTTGCAGAGTTTATAGCTGAAGGTTGTTTTTGTTTTCATCCTATAGTTTAGGATTGTTGATGCAGTTTCCTCCGGATAACTGTCAGAAGAATAGTTTCTGAGAACAGCTTTAGGAAGTTTTCTTTGTCAGTTGGTCAAGCTTTATAACAGAGGAATAGAAAAGAATAAAAAAGCAGAGAAAACTAAACCTCCTTTTTTACCTGTTTTAACTTTAACAATACTGACAGAGATTCAAGGTAGATATATGAGAGAACGTCTATTATCTCTTTAATAGAATATAGAAGACCATTAGCCATAAATAAAGTGAAATTACTCATAATGCAACAGAATGGAAAATTATTTGCGTGCTTGGAATTCCCTTAAAAAAGATTTTAATGTCTCTTTTTCAAATGATCTATTTTTAGATGTGTATGTGCATTTGCTTGCCTGAGTTTATATGCACCATGTGCCTCCAGTGCCTGCAGAGGCCAGAAGAGGGCACGGGATCCTCTGAAACTGGAGTACTATGCTGTGGGATGTTCTGTATGGTAAATGTGTTGCTAATAAAAACACTGATTGGCCAGTGGCTAGGCAGGAAGTAGGCGGGACTAACAGAGAGAATCAAAAGAGCAGGAAGGCAGAAGGAGACTGCCTGCCAGCCTGCCAGCCAGCAACCGCCAGGACAAGCAGCATGTAAAGATGCCGGTAAGCCACGAGCCATGTGGCAAGGTATAGATTTATGGAAATGGATAACTTAAGATATAAGGACAGTTAGCAAGAAGCCTGCCACGGCCATACAGTTTATAAGCAATAGAAGTCTCTGTGTTTCCTTGGTTGGGTCTGAGCGGCTGTGGGACTGGCAGGTGAAAGAGATTTATCCTGACTGTGGGCCAGGCAGGAAAACTCTAGCTACAGTACTATATGGTTGTGAGTTGCCATGGGAGTGCCGGAAAGTGAACCCAGGTCCCCTGTAAGAGGAACCGGTACTTTTAACCACAGAGTCACCCCTCCAACCAGTGTGTCATTTCTTTTTTGACAAAAACAAACAAACAAAAAACAAACAAACAAAAAACCCAAAACCAACCAACCAAACACACAAAGAAACAAACGTAAACAATCCTTCATGGTGGGAGTGGAGTGTGTGAGTACAAGTACCCGTTCAAAAAACGTTCCCATCGTTCCACTCTTGTGTTTACCACTCAGACGTGAGATGGCAGCCGTGGAGATCGAGCAAGCAAGGAAAACAGCCCTGTGAAACTGGAGAAGAAATAAAACCCTGGATCAGGCTCTGAATGTGAGACATGTCAAGAGAAATCACGATTAGACTGTGTCTGGAGAGAGAATTCCACCTTCAGAAACATCAATACTATATACTTTTGATTGTTTGATATGTAATGAAGGAAGCAAATGCTCTTCTCTGATGTAGATGTAAGCACACCACCTTTATTTATGTTACAGTATATTATTTTAGGGTAATTCAAAAAAGCTTGGAATTTTAAGCCTGAATTAAAACGATGATACAAGTTACTGCAAGAGTCTCAGAATATGAAATAATCTGATACTGGGAATGAATTTTTCAAACTCTGGGTATTTGGGGCTAGTAAGGGAAAATATAGTTAATGAACAGTGAGTTCATTTTGATAGTCCAGACACAGGTGAGGATCAGAGTACAGTCAGGCTAATTCCCTGCTCATCTGCCCTCTTTGATATGCTCACATTTGTGTCTTATTTCTGGGGACAATGATGTCCTCCCATTTTATCAGGTTTCCTTATGAGTTGGGAAATCATTAAGAGCAAATCTTTGCATTTCCACTTACTCGGGCATTCCCAGCACCTGGTCAGAACAGATGTATTACAGATTTCACTGCTGTTCAACCAGCATTCTCCTGGTCATGAACATGGGCCTAGACCTGAGAGCAGAAAACATGTTCCATATAATGTACCCCTGAAAAAGGTTGTGTGTCTAGACAGTTTCCATTTTGACCCATGCTCTAAACATGGTGACTATAATTTACCATACTGTGTATGGATGGATAAAAAATACATTTTATGTATTTTTGACATCCTGCTTATTCTTATTCTTTTAGTCTTTTTCCTCAATTTGAGTTTTGGTGGATAGGTATCTCCCTATGTAGTGCAAATTGTCCTCGAACTTGTGATTTTTCTGTCTCAGGAGCTCAAGTACTCGGATTACAGGTGTGCACCATCGTGCATGCTGTGCTGTCTTCCGTCCTTTGTGTGTCTGTGTAAGAGACAGAGCTTGCACATCTCTTTTGCCTACTACACTCTAACCCACATTGTAACTCCGTTCATGGGAGGAACAATTTTCTTACATAGTCATTGATTGTTTGGGTCCATGAGCATATTACACACGAGCACTAATGCTCCTTGAAAAATATTTTTCCTTATTTTTATTTTATGTGAATGGATGTCTTCTTTCATGTATGTCTGTGCATTACATGTAAGTAGAGCACCCAGAAACTCGGAAAAGAGTGTCATATCCCCAGAGACTGGAGTAAAGATTGTCATAAGCTTCTACGTGGGTGTTGACAATTAAACCTGGGTCCTCTGGAAGAGCAGTCAGTGCTCTTAGCCATTGATCCATTTTTCCAGCCCAAATACTAATATTCTTAAATTGAATTATAGCTAGAAGTATTCATTTCTAATTTGTGTTTTATTCAAAGTATGTTAGATTTTTATTTTCTACAATGCTAAAATATTCCTATTGTTAGTGAAATGTCTCCTCCTTACACAAGTCCTCAAGACTTTGTGCCATTTTGAGCGTATAATGACAATTCCAGCAATATTTTCTAAATCATTAACTTTGATTTCCCAGGTGTATAAATTATTTTTGAGTAGTAGTGGCTTAAACACTGCATATTTTGACTTATTTGGATAGACCTGGCAGATGATTTAAAGTGTCTTATAATTATAAAATATGATCGTTTATCGAGACAGGTGTACATATGGTGCGCCTTCTGAAATCAAATAAAATGTGCCCGAGTCTAGCATCTGCGTGGAAAGCATCCATCACAGCAGGTCTGGGAAACGATTGGAAGCTTCTTTTGCTTTTCCTAGAAATAGTCTTTCTTATGCCTGTTCTTCACAAAGGTCTACCATTCCCTGTCACAGGCAAACTTTTGCAAACTCGGTTGTATTCCACAACCCTCAGTGTCCTGATCATCACCGGTTTATAAGCTTAAGCTATGTATTGTGTTTGGATATAGACTGAGATGTTAACACCACATTGGAGATGCAATCTTGATGCTTATTTCTCTTATAAGAAAATAAGTGCCCGGGATTGAGTAGTCCAGGCTGATTCGGTCACTCTGCTTTTCCACGTCATCCACTAGTGCTGTTCTACCATCATTCCCTCTGAAGGTATTGTTCACGATCTAACTAAACCAACGGTGGGGATGGCTAAGACAGATGTTTGTCTTTTTAAGGACACAAAGTAGAAGCCACTCAGATAACTTCCTATCACATGTGACTTTCCAAGGTTAGCTATACAATAAACCTAGGGGGCATAACCCATAGGACAGTTGATCAAGCCTGTGTCATTAAAAGGGAAAAGCAAGACACTGAGATGGGTGAATGTTCTGATTCAGTCTGCTCATCTGGCCGTGCTCCATCAGTATCTCCCTCTTCCCTGCCTTAATCTCCCCCCACCCCCCCAAAAAAAGGAGTAGTTAAAGTTCCTTTAAAGCCATGAAAAATTAAGGCAAATAAAATGAGCATCATGTTTTCTTCTTGGAAAAGTTTGAGGTTGTTCTTTGCTACCTGGTAAGTCTTAAGTGAATGTCCAAATTCTGTATTCCCCCACCTTGCCTGTGTGACTCACCGTTTCCTGCCTGTGGAGTAAACCGCTCTCTTCAGCCTGTGGCTCCACTGTCACGGTGTTCTGTCCAACCACACTGGGTCAACCAGCCAAATCCTTGAAACTATAAGCCAAACTAAAATTATTTCACCTTTTCATTTATTCACCAGATATTTGAATACATAAAAGTAGCTGATACATTCTCCCAGTCTACCGTGAGTTAAAGCTAGAATGTTATTGTTAAATGATGGACAGAAGGAAGAAAGAGAGGGACAGAAAAGAGGAGGAAAGAGGGATGCAAACAGGAAGAAAAAAGGAAAAGAAACCAAAGCAACAGAGATAAAAAGGAAAGAATGGCCAACATCTAGTTAGAAAACAAAACCAAAAACAACAACAACAACAACAACAACAACAAAACCAAACCGTGACCATTCATTTTATTATGCTCAATTTCAGAGAAGATTGTCGAGTAACAATGGTTAATTTTGCCATTCTGTGTTTGAGAAACTAGGCATTCACAACTATTTTTTTTTTTGAGTTCTTAAAAGTAGTGCATGGGTAGATTTTCCATTTCTTTGGAGCATCAATGAGAACACAGCCACCACAGGCAGAGAGTTCTTAAAGATGGAAGGGAAGAATACTCCATCACAGGCAAAGTGGCAAACTTCACAAGTGTTTTCAAAAAGTTATTCAATTTTGTAAGTAATACAATAACTGTTAACTGATCTTGATTTTTTTCCCGTTAGCAATTTATTTGGGTCACTGCACTTTTTATACCACTCTTTAATATATTCTCCACAGAATCCTCAATTGACTGCAGAAATGATTAACAGTGGGCTTCCCTGCTGTTCAGCTCAGTCATTCATGACTTCACCAGATGCTTTTGCTTTTTGGGCCAACGATTTTTTTTTCATATTGTTTCCTCTCCCCTGGATATAGTCAAGATTCAAAATATGACACTAAATTTTATGACTAAAATAAAAAATGGTAGGGAGAAAAAAAATCTTTTATTTTCTCATACTTAAAATTAATAATCAGCTTGCTGCTGTGAGCTAGGTAATTTTAAAGTATACCCGTTTTCCTCAATTACTTACTTGCTATTTTTTCTTCTCTACTGATAAAAAGTGCCGTTAGTTTTTACCACCTCTAACAATCTTCCCTTTGGTTTCCCTATTATTTTTATGGACTTTCCTTATTTAACAATTTCATTTAATGTGTGGTCAAAGTCCTGCTGAGCAAAGCTCATTATTTATTACTCTTCTAATTATTTCTGGCCTGCATAAACAGCACATACTTTGAAGTACATGTAAGTAGATAAAGACAAAAATGAATGCCTTGAAACATTCACCTCTGTTTTAATAGGGCAATGTGAATTTATCTGAAAACTAAAGGTTTTATGAGAATAACTGTGTCATTCAGCATGCAACCTTTTTGGAAATCCTTTTGCTCTATGGAAAATATTATATATTTTTTGTAACTTACTTTATTGTTTTCTGAGGTTGGCAAAGCATTCAAAGATCTTCATTGTATTAGATTATAAAGTCACTACTCAAAGCCATTTACTCTTTCTGTGTGTGTGTGTGTGTGTGTGTGTGTGTGCGCGTGCGCACGCACACACACTCATGCATGCATATGTATATGTGTGTGTATAAGGAAGCTTAAAATGTAGTAAAAGTGTAATTTCAATAATTTGTTTTTTTTTTCATTAGAATATGTAAACCTAGCCTCTGAACAGAAGAAATCACTAAGGTCAATTCTTTCATTTTTACAAACAGATAAAGCAAGATTTAGATATATTAATGTCCATGGCCGTACCTTTAGCTCTAAGAGGCAAGGGAGAAAGTGAAAGTCTTAGTTTCTTCTCACCCACTACCTATCTTTTATTTCTTCCAATGCTATGCACAGTTTGTGGTTTTAGAATGTGACTCTCAGTTGCCCACACTATGTAACTGTCAATAGCTGCTGTGTTTAAAGTTCAGGGGAAATATGCAACACATTCTTTATTCTCAAAACATCAGAAAACTTTAGCGCCAATTAAAATTTTCTATATTTTCTAAATGTTAATGAGGTTTGAAATGACTACTTGATTTTGTAGTAAGAGTAGGGTTGACTTAACTATGTTTACTCAAAGATGTAATTTTATATTTTTGTTAGCATTTTTGTTGTTTTTAGTTACTTTATTCCTTTGTATACATTTCCACAAAGATGAATGGCTACAGTTTGTGATGCATGTTCCATAATGTAGTCTCTTCAGAGGCTATTCAAAAGTATATTGAGTGATCTCATTCATAGCAATTATAAGGGGTCTGGCAAAATACATACATTCAGTAAATGAGTATGACCAGATCAATGACTATAAATATAATTTATAGGTTATGTGTATCATGTATGGAGATGTATTCATGCATTCATATAGATATATTAAAATATCCTATTTATAATATTTGAAAGATTAGTTTGTTTAAGTGTCATGATATCTTTTTAGAATGAATGCCATAAGTGATACGGGGTGATTTTGAATGGTGAAATGGGGTAAGAGTCTACTTGAGACACTGTGTAGAAAAGAAGGGAATAGGGCATTGTCAGCAAAAAAAGAAACAAGGCAGACAGAGATGTAATTACTCATCATGTGTGATATTTATCATTAGCTACAAGGCTAGGAGTGGCAGATCATTAGGTTGGAGACTGGGGAGGAGGAAAAGTAGAAGCTCCCATTGGATAGAAGGTTTAGCAGAATGCTATCATTCATTCATTGAGTCACATCCTCAGTGTACACATATTTGCTGAAGAATGGACTCGGTTCATAGTGTAATGTGACACTGCTAATATGATCCATTCATAGAAATTATACTTTTAATTTCATTTGCTTTAGAAAAATGAATTAAATATACACATATTAAAGAGTTGTTCATCAGATTAGTGGCATCTCAGGAAGTAACCGGAGTCCCAAGAACTTCAATATCATCAATGAGTTAACAATTAGCAAGTTCATAAGAAAATGGCTATTTGGAGATAATAGAAAATGTGAAAAGTGGGGCCTAGCTGGAAGAAGTGGGTAACCTTGGCATGAAATCTCTGATAACATTTTTTATATGTTAAGTTGACTTAATCAGGTATTTTATCATAATAATGAAAAGTGACAAAAAACCCCCAAAATTAAAAACAACAGCAACAACAACAACAGCAAAAATGAGTGGCAGCCAGGATGTGGGACCATTGCTGTGACAATGTTTCAGAAGCCTTTGGCGCTCATCTCCATGAAGAGTTTTGAGAAGTTTGAAGAAGCCATAAAAAGCTTAGAATGATGTAAGTGGAGCTTATCATGTAATTCTGGTGGAAGTACATAAAACCAGAATGCCAATAGGAACAAAATGGTAAATACTAGACTTAGGGAGTTTAGCTGGAAATAAGAACTCTGTTTGGAATTGAACTAGAGTCCCTTGAGGTCCAATGGGGGACCCAGCTTAATTGGAGATGCTAGTAGTGGAAGAGAAAAACCATGGGCTAACATGCTTGTATATACCAATTACTTTTATGATTCGAAGTTATCAAGTCATAATTTTAATTGGATTTTCTATAACTACTACCTGCAAATATTGGGTATTTAGATTGTGCTTTTATGGACATTGACTATTGGAGTCAGGCTACTGGATGGAGGCTACCTCATTGTGCATTTTCGTAAATGAATAACTTTCTCTCCTCATATATAAACCAGTTTTGCTGACACCAAAGATTCACATTCTCTTTTCTGACACTTTATTATTTGCTGAAAAATAGTCTAATTATAGGCTTCTTCTCTCGGAGTCATAGTTCTAATTATTAGTCACATTGACCTTTTCTGTTGAATAAAAAGAAACAAATGTTACATCATAAACCATAAAAGCAATGGCATTAAATGCTAGCTCTAAAGAAGTGCATTCATTATGTACTCCCAAATTAGAGTGGAGCATCTTTGCAAGACTTGCATTTGGATATGTTTGAGATTTTTTTTTTTAGAAAACTTTTTTATTTTTAATGGAGCAGGCAGCAGGCTTTCGTGACCCCAACGCTCTCCTTAGGGGGAAAAAAAACTTAAATCAAACTTTATCTATTGCTTTAATGAAAAGGCTTCCGCCGAGTTGGCATGCAACTTCAAATTCGTTCTGACTTTCTAATGCTGCAGGAAGCAAATCACCCAAGTCATTTTTGTGGAGAGTGGTTGACAATAAAGACCATTTTCTGCAAACACTCATCAAGGCTGAGGACTGTTAAAGAGCATGCACACTGAAGGGGCTGCAAGTCAACCAGGGTCTTCATAGTTTGTTATTTGAATATTTTTCATGTGTCATGTTTGACTGCAGTGTTTCCTTAATGAGGGAACTCAGATACAGGCTACGCGCATTTGCTGACTTTACAGGCAAATGGAGTCTCTGTAGTAAAATAAACTCTACCCTACTTTACAGTCAATTTTTTAGAAACTTCTAGAATCCTTCTAAATATTGTATCTGATACAGGAAGAATAATGCCCATGTTGATCATTCTATAGCTATAAAATGTCCTTCTTTATTTATTCTTGCTATTAATGTATGCATATTTTTACATTGATACTTTCAGTATGGACTTTTAAGATCTAGGTTCAGGGAGAAAAAACTTATTAAGAAAGCTAGAAGGAAAATTGAATAGCTGTTAAAACATAACAAGATTCAAACTTAGAATGAAAAATCTGTTAAGCCTTGTGAAGGTCTATTGATGGGCTTACTTTTGCAACATTCAAAAACTGAGGCATCTCCAAAGACCATGGTACATATAGTGGCCTCTAACAGAGTCATTCTTTGCTGTGAGGAAAATAATCTAGACTATGGGTTCCTAGTGTTTCAAGAAAAATGAAATTCTTTAAAAAGACTGATAAAATAACTCATGATGCTATTCCACTTGCTCATCCATTCAGCAATGCATATTTATTAGCTACAAAAAAATGTGAGCAGTTTTGAAATTTTGACAATGTAGCTGTAAGTAAAAACATTTCCCAACCTTATGAGTTTATATGCTACTAGGAAAAAAAATAAAATAAAATGAGCAAAATATGACAACCACTGCAGGGTTAAACTATGGCAACATGGAAGAGATATGGAGTGTTTTGGTGTGTGGCCATGAAAGTATAGACTTCAGGTGGGTTCCATAGTACCACCCGGGATATGGATGTTGGTCATAAGACTTAACTTGGGAGATGAATTGTTTTCAGAGGAAGGTAAGTGAGTCACAACACTGTGATCAGCCAGAAGGTGTCTGTATAAGTTGGGGACTTCAGATACACCAGCAAAAGCTCAGGTACAGAGCTGTGTCCATCTGGACATAGGTGTGCCATTTTCTAGCTTCTGTTGGTTGTTCACTGGCTGAGTTGGCCTGGCCTGGCCAATAGAGAAGCATTTCCATAGACCTGAGATTGGCTATGTGGATAAAGGGAAGGTAGATATGAGTACTTCTTCAATTAAAACTAATGGCGGTAAGCAATGGGCGCTCCAACCTCTAAAAGGATCTGAATGGGACTCCAAATGTGTTTATTCATGTAACTGAGAAGGCAATGACAACATGGTGGGGAAGCAGAGACCAATATCTCCAAGGGTACTGCAGGGAAAAAGAACTATGATTGCAGAGACCTGAACTTACTTTCCTTGAGGATCAGTACCATGTCTAGCAAGACTAGACCATATGAGAATAGGAAGAAGCAAAGTCCTAGAGAGGCCCACAGAAATCCACAAAGATGCCCCCACAATAGACTGCTGGCAATAGTCGAGAAATAGCCCAATCTGACCTACCCTGGTGATAGGATGGCCAAGCACCCTAATTGTCGTGCCAGAAACCCCATCCAGTGACTGAGGGAACTGGATGCAGATATCCACAGTCAGGACCCGGGTGGAGATCCGGGAGTCCAATTGGCGAGAAGGAGGAGGGTTTATGTGAGCAAGAGTTGTTGGGACTAGGGATGGATGGAATACAGGGACAAGTGGCCAAACGAATGGAAACACATGAACTGTGAACCAATGGCTGAGGGGCCCCCAACTGGATCAGGCCCTCTGAATGGGTGAGACAGTTGATTGGCTTGATCTGTTTGGGAGGCATCCAGGCAGATGGACCGGGTCCCGTGCTCAGTACATGAATTGGCTGTTTGAAACCTGGGGCTTAGCAGAGATGCTTGGCTCAGCCTGGGAGGAGGGGACTAGACCTGCCTGGACAGAGTCCACCAGGTTGATCTCAATCCTCGGGGGAGTCTTTGCCCTGGAGGAG
>CABHPP010138349.1:0-15948 GCA_902168425.1 Peromyscus attwateri | reverse complement strand
AAAAATGGGGGAATCTATGGCAGATATGTAAAGTTGAATTATATTGTAAAATAAAATAAAATAAATTCAAAAAAAAGAGACTACTTATTGCACTGTGACTAAGAGGGTAGATATACACAGAGGAGGAATTGAGGGGGAAGCATATCATATGAGAGCCTGTAGGTCACTTAGTTATGTAAAGAGTCATTGGACTTTTATGGAGTACATGATATGGAATTAAATTAAAATGCTTATAATAGCTATCATATATGAATAAATATCATATGGAGATAAATAACATAAGTTATAGAGTTAATGACTATTCTTTTTTTATTAAGAACATATTAAAATTCATTTTGCATACCCCTCTTCTCTTCTCCTGCCCCTCCAGCCTCCCCCTCCCATCCCCCTCCCCCCATTCCCTCCTACAAGAAGATAAGGCCACCCATGGGGAAGGCCGACATTTAGTAGAGGCAGGTCCAAGCCCCTCCCCATGCCTCAAGGCTGTGCAAGGTGTCCCATCATAAAAGTGGGCTCCAAAAGGCCTGCTCATGCACCAGGGATGGATTCTGATCCTACTGCCAGGGGTCCCCTTAAGCAGATCAAGCTACACAACTGTCTCACTATGCAGAGGGCCTCGTCTAGTTCCATGCAGGCTCCACAGCTGTTGATCTGAATTTTGTGAGGTCCCACTAATTTGGTTTGGTTGAATGACTATTCTTTTTACATCCTTCAATTAAATAACCCCTTGCTTTAACATAATTTGGCTGCATTTATTTATATAGAATCCATAAGTGCTGTGCGTATGCAGGGCTTACATCACCAGTATTTGGCAACAGTATTATAGAGGTTCCAACTGGAAGCTGGCTTTTAGCTTGATATATAGAAAATATACATTTCTTACTACACAAATAGATCTATAGACTTTTTGGAATAAAACTTTGGATTTTTTTAAGTGTGTGAGTCTCCAGTACAAAAGGGTGATATTGGATATTTTCTTTATTCCTGCCTTTCTTTTTTTTTTTATCAAAAGAAGCAAGATGAAATTATTTGGAGTAAAGTACAGTACAAATTGACAGTGAGCCACATGACTGAGAATACTCAAGGGCTAGCATTTGTCATGTTCTGAAAAAAGAAGGAAGAACATTTGGTTTGCCTTGGGGGCTGGCATACAGTGATAAAAGGTAGAACGTGTTGAAAATGCTACCTATGAGATACTCAAGGAGGTTTTAAGGAAACAGAGAACGCTGCATCTTGCCAGATAGGAGTCTAGAAATTTAAACATTTTTTGGACATTACTTCTGCTGTGGACCTGCATCATTTGATATGTTATTCTGATTTATTCTGTCTGCTTTGTTGCTTTCATTTTACCTGAAGCAAGATATCAGATACCTTTTATTTATATTTGTATATTGAGAGTCTATTACAGTGTCTACATTCCATATATATGTGAATTCTTCACAATCAAGCGCTAGACCCACACTAACCCATGTTGGATGATTGGACTGTGTACGTAAAATGTGGTGTGGGGCCGAAGAAGGCTCTCTGGCTTGAATCAGGTAAGGGGTTTCCTTCTCTAAAGTATCAGCAGTTTGTCCTAGGTGTGATGGTCAGCCAGTCCTTTGAAATGAAGTATTTTTAAGAGTTAGATTGGCCCTCATTCTATCAAGTAAACTTCAGTTTCTTGTCACCATAGTTTTTAATCTTTTTGTTCTGGAAGCTTAGATTGTCCCCTAAAGATGATACTGCACTAGTTTAGATCATGCGTCCCCAGAGGCCCATGTGTTAGGGGCTCGGTTTCTAGTTCACAGTTGGGAGATGTTTAACTCCTAAGAGACTGAAGCCTGATGGGAAGGCGATAGGTCACTGGAAGCATGCCCTTGGAAGATTGCTGGGCCATAGGCTATTTTTTCCCATCTTTTTATCCTCTGTCCTGAACTAAAAAAATTTGTCACATCTTCCATGATACACAGCTTTTTCACAGCACTCAAAGCAACCAACTGATCATGACCTCAGACTCCCAGCTCTCTAGGCAAAATAAACATTTCTTTTTATCAGTTGTTTACCTGAAGTATTGTATGGTAATAGAAAGCTAACACAGACATCAAGCCTAAAAAAAAGAGACTTGATAGGAGGGCAGAGGATACTACTGAGGTAGAGGAAGGAAGGATGGATACAGACCCCCAAGGATGTTTGAAAAATCACCTCATAAGTTTTGCCTAATAACTCTAACATTTACTCTGGACCCCAGGTATACCCAAGCAAACTCTTCACCATTGTTAGCTAGATGCCTATTAAACTGTTGAGTAGTGTTGCTTTTGAATATATCCTCTCTCTCTTTCGCCATTTCAGTATCTCCCATTACTCAGTTTTCCATGGGATTGAAGATGTTATCTTTTTAAAAAATGTGTATTTTAATTTTATTTAATTTTAATATTACAATAGAATGCTATTATTTCTCTCTTCAATTTGTCTCCTCCAGTCCTTTTCATATGCCCTCTTGGTTTCTTTCCAATTCATTGCCTCTTTATCTTTGTTATATATAAATATGTCATATATATTATAATATGTATTGCAATATATATGCATATATATTAAAAGGGAGTTTGCTGTGAGATAGTATCTTCTAGAAATATCAGAAGCTACACCCTTGAAGTCGCTCAGCCTGACTCCATACACATGACCTGAACAAGGATGAAAGCAATAGACACAACAACATGGAAGAGGGAAAACTCAGGGGGTATGAGCCCTAGAGACAACTAAGGAAATCTGAGGACCATCATCTTCCCTGGGGAAGAACACACTCACTGACCATCTTACAACAAAACGTGTTATCATTAATTTGCCTCACTTACTTGCTTATATCCTTGCGATCCTGACTTCTTTTTAGCCTTTTAAACTGTGGCAGCGGGTGTAGGACAAAGGCAGAGATGGACAGAGAAAGACAGAGACAAACAGAGACAGAGGGAGATAGAGGGAGGAAGCTGTTATTCCCCTCAGACACATTTGCAATCTACTCACAAATACGCAGTCTTCTCTGCATACCTCTGAATAAGTCACACTGACTGCAGTCCTTCAATAATGCAAACTACTATTAAAAGGAGAGCTATGTTGATTGCACTATGCTTTCTTCTACAGAGCAGCTGTGTCAACGGATCCATTTATGTCCACTGAAAGACAGACCAAAGAAGCTGAGGTGTACCCCTAAAGGGACAGAGCTTTCAGGGCACCATGCTGTATACTGTATGTTATAGATGCAGCTGCAGCTTGCTTTCCTTACATTGTATCACCCTAATCAAAAGTGAACAGGAGTAGGAGAGACTCAATGAGATGTCAGTATAAATTGGTTCCAAGTGACTTGAGTGTTTTAAGTGGATTTTTAGATTAGTTTATGCTCTTTAATATATCCAAAGGCATCTGGCCTTCTTTTCAGTGAAGAAGCTACCCAGAAAAGTAAATATAGAGAGCTGCATCATAATATACAAAATTACCCATTACCTTCATCACACACACACCCTTTATTCCTAGAGCAACACCGTGGACGATTATATATTTTATTATATGGCTTGATATTTGGTTAGCTTTATGAGTTAGTTATTACAAAATTTAAAAAATTTAATTTATCTTTCTTTTCTTTTTTTCTTTTTCCTCTTTTTGGATAGTTGAGAGAGAGTTTCTCTGGCTGTCCTGGAACTTGCTGTGTAGACCAGGCTGTCCTCAAACTCAGAGATCTGCCTGTCTCTGCCTCCTGAGTGCTATGATTAAAGTCTTGGGTTACCACCACCAAGTTAAAATTTTAATTTCTTTTCAAACAACTTGAAGAGTTGGAGGAATCATTTTATAACATAACCTTTATGTATTAGGGTTGTCTGAAATGCTCCATAATAAAGAATAACTACAATTTTCTTGAACTGAAGTTATGTAATTGTAAAAAATGACACTCTGCTTTGGAAACTGTTTAAACACTGGACAAAGGGCATTTGACGGTGCTGGTTCTATTGGCTTGCATTCATTGCATTTAGTAAGGAGTTCTATAAAGTCATTGTCACAAAAATGCAAGATACAGTTTGAATAGTGATAACTGTTTTGCTTGTAATATTATTTGTACTTAGTTTGAAGTGATTTGTACTGCAATAAGAGTTTACAGTACAACTTATTCATTACAATCCCACAATTTGATAGCTTTTAGTGTATTCACAGACGGTGTCATCTCTATGTTCAGTCTTGGGACATTTTCAGCTATATCTGCAAAAGATTATACGGTATGAACCCTTCAATAGTCATTCTTTTATCTGTCTCTGTCCTTCATTTGCAATCTGGTATCTACTGATTCTATTGTTTTGGTCTTTGTGGCATCACATACACATGGGCTCATGCAAAATGTATTTTGTGACTGTGATCTTTCATTTTAGTATGTTTTCAATGTTCTGTCAGCCTATTATATGAATCAATAATTTTCTATTTGTTGCTAAATTATGTGCTACTCTGTGGGTGTACCAAATTTCATGTATTTAATTATTCTCATTTTTAAGCTATTACGAAAAATGCCTTTAAAAACTTTGGTTGAATTTTTTTTTGAAAGATGCAGATTGCCACAGCCAAATATTAGGTGGAGCTAGGGGAGTCCTGTGGAGGAGGGGAAGAAAGGACCTGAGGAACCAGAGGGGTCAAGGGCACCAGGAGAACAAGGCCCACAGAATCAATTGACTGAAGGTCATGGTTACTAACAGAGATCAGGGAGCCTGTAGGAATATGTGCTAGGTCCTCTGCATATATATTATGGCTGAGTAGCTTGGTGTTCTTTTGGGATTCCTAACAGAGGTTAGGGGGGTAGTCTGTACTTATGAGACCCTCCCCTCCTACTGGGTTGCCTTGTCCAGCCTTGATGTGATGGTATGTGCCATATTAGTAGCATATTATACTGTTTGGTTGCTGTCCCTGGGAGGTCTGATCTTTTTTGAGGGGAGATAGAGGAAAGGTGGATCTCTGGTATAGGGGAGAGGGTGAGAGACTGGGAAGAGGAGAAAGAGGGGAAACTGAGTTTGGGATATAATATATGAGAGGAAAAATTTTTAAAGAATCCTATAATTAAGTCATTAAAAAATCAAAATAATTGTTTTTTGAAAATTTCATACACATGTAAAGTACACCCGAGACCTGAAATTTCCCACCCTCTCTAGTCCTCATCTCACCCCTGTTAACTCCCCCTCAACTCAATTTCTTCTTTTCAAACATGTTTTCGAGATTTACTGAGTTTAACCAGGGTTATTTTTTGTGACCATGAGTTTGGAACTGTCCACTGGAGTCTAGTAGGTTTCTCAGTGAGTACCCAACTGCAAACAATGACCAGCCCTCCCTCAAAATCCATCAGTAGCCAGTAGTTCAGCAGGAAGACATAGAGCCCTATAAACTCATTCCTGATCCACAATGGTTGACAGACCCCGTCTTGTGTAGGTCTATTGTAGACAGCTATAGCTTCTGAAAAGTCATGTCTGCAATGTTTGTGCCAGGTCCAGAAAATAACATGTCACAGTCCTTATCCACATTATTCAGCTCCTAAAAGCATGAACCTTAGAGGGGGTAATTTAAATATTCCTTTTGGAGATGAGCACTCAACCCTCACTTAGCCCAGTATCGTGTGCAATCATGCATCTATGCATTCATTGCTATCCATTGCAAAGAGATGCTTCTCTGACTGAATCTCAGAGTAGCATTTATCTATGGGTATAAATATAAATATTTAGAAGGCATCTTGGCACTGTGATATTTACCTAAACAGTAACAAGTTCCTCTCTTAGAGCCTAAGACTGGATTAGCTATGGATTTTTGACTGGGTTTTATAGTACAGGATATGAATTCCTTCTTCTGAAGTGGATCTCAGAGCTAATCGGAAATTTAAGCTATTATGAACTTTTACATCCCAAGTATTTTTGTGGACATGATTTTATGTCTTTTGAGTATGTACCAGAGGTATAATTGCTACATCACATGGCAACTTTTTTTCTGATACTAATGATGCTAACCATCATTTTATGTTTTTATTAGCTTTATGTTCCATTGCAATATGATCTTTCCTATTATTACCTTGAAATTTCTTTTCATTTGTAATCATGAAAACCACACATTTAAATGCATAATATGCATAAACTAGAATTAGTGTTTTTACATATGTGTGCCTATATAGGGTTATGGAGTACATTAGGAAAATTATATAAGGCATCCCTTGATACCATGTTTTTTAATTTTTGTGGATTTCCTGCAGTGAGACAGCTGATGAAATCGTGAGGTCAAGGCCACTTGTCCCACAATGCCAATGGGAGGCATATGAGTTCAATAAGACCGTATATGCAAGTAAAATTAACAAAACCCTGACATCTGAATATCGTTGTATGTTGAACCCTAGGGTAAATATTTTTAAAGTTTTAAATTAAAAGAATAAACAGTGACTCACAGAGCCAAGTGATTTTAGAATGATAAAAAGGATTCTAGACATTAGAGGAGGGAAATGATTTAATGGGTAAATGCCACGAAGCCTGTAAACTGAGTTTGATACCCCAAACCCATATGATGGAAGAAGAGAACCACTTCCACAGGTTGGCCTCCAGCTTCCACTTGCACACCATGGCACATGTGCATACACTTAAATAAATAAATAAGCAAGCCAATAAACACCAGAGGAGTAGAATCATAACTGTTGTAAAGTAGTCCCTAAGTGAACTTGTACTATTTTATGTTGTTTAAACTCAATCACAAAATTATAGATTGGATGGATGAGAGAGCGATTAAAACTAATGAATTCATGAAAATACCACATGCTATTTTTCAGTGTGTTTGATTTCAGCCAGTTTTTGGAGATTGGTAGAATTACATTTAGTTTTAACTAAGGGTACTTCTGAGGATTCTTTGTTGTCATCTTTCAAACTGAATCCACAAGCTAGTTCAAGCTCTTTGCAACAAATATATTTTCCCAAATATGCACATATTTGAAGTTTTAATTGTGCCATTTTAGTACATATGTTAACAAAATTATAAGCAAAGTATTAAGTTTCCATTTTCATCCATTTAATTTAAATATTTAAAATATTAATTGTAGTTAAAAAGACACAAGTATAGTCATATATTAATGTTTTCTGCCTCTTTGGTATTATAGGATATGCCCCTCTGACTCATTCCATCAGTTAATCTCACTCATGAATTGATAAAAAGAAATGCGTTCTGTGAATGCGAGTTCATTGGAAACCTGGGATGATAACTAATCAAATCACTTACTGTTTTGCTTGATTTTCTTGTGGAGTCCAGGTGAAAGTGATCCCAAAGGTGAATGTCATCATGTCTTCTAAAATCAATAGAATGCACATCATTTATAAGGACAATAATGAAAACAGGTCTCCAAAAGTAATAATAAATATGGAAGAGACCACTTCTTCCTAAAAGACTGAATGCACTATTTTCTTTACTGTCACTGCTCGGAGAATGCAATTCTTATAAGATCTCCACTCTCCAAGTGAATGATTCTGATAAGCAGATATTAAAAGGAAATGGTGAAGCCAGTTCATCTTCTAGCTGACCTGGTGGAACTGGGCTTGGGTAAGGCAGTAGAGTGGCTCCGTGTTTGCACACAGTTATGGGGGGACTCTTGGGGACTGTACTCTGCCCTTGCTCTCTTTGCTCTCTGTGAAAGGAGAACAAACATCACATTGTTACCAAAGCAGACGCCAAGGGGATTGAGAGCAGCATGTGGAAGTTGACAGTGACATTTGTACGCAGAAAAAAAATACTGTCATACTCACTGTTATTAGACAGCAATGTCTAGAAATTGTCCAGACCCACCTTACTGTGGGTCAACATTAGCTGCTGACATATAGTTGCTGTTGACTTTGGGGAAAATTTCCTCATGCTAGTTTGAGGAAAGGAATGAAAAGGTACACATTTTCCCCACTTGCTTTCACATTATTTGACAAACTATAGTGAAGGGCATCTGACACAAAAAAATAATTCCAACCTTAACAAAGTTCCTTGCATATCATGGTATAATTCTTAGTTTAAGTCTTTATGAAAATGCTATGCTCCTCTTTTGTTTTCTGAGCTTTTAAATTTATTAGTTCTTTGAAATTTTTGTATGCTATATTTTGATCATATTGAGTCTGCCAGATCCCCCGGCCCTTCCCTATATACCCAACTTTGTGTAGCCTTTTTGATAACTCATCAAGAGCAGCTTGTGCTGCTTGGATTCTTGGATATGTGGCTTTCCACATGCTTTACTTACCAGGGGTTACACGCGTAGATACAACTGTGTTTCCCAACTATCAGTTGCCCATCGGTCCACAGCTAGGGGTGGGACTATTTACCCATTTAGCCCCTCTGTGCTGGGATGTGGTCTGGCTTAGACTTCCACATGTCTTATGCATGCTATTGCAACCTCTGTGGATTCATATATGCAGCTGCCCTGCCACATCTGGAAGACACTGTTTCCTTGTGGTCATCCACCACCGCTGGCTCTTACATTTTCTTACCCCCCAACTTCTGTGATGATCCATGAGCCTTGCGGGGAGGATGGGTGATCTGTATGTCCCACTTAGGGTTAAGCTTTCTGCCGTTTCTTATTTTCTGTGTCTTATCCAGTTGTTGATCTCTGTGTGACTCACCATCTACTGCAAAAAGACTCTCTGGTTATGGTTGGGAGATGCATTCATCAACAGACATAACAGTAAGTCATTAGGAGTTAGTTTAATAATATGGCCACTCAAAAATTAGTAGTAAGTTTCCCCCTAGACCCTATGCCCTGTGTAGCTGTGGGGCTTGATAATGGCTCCAGGTATGGGCTTCATTTTGGGAAGTGGGATTTCAGTCCAGTTTGAAAGTGGTGAGTTACTCTCATAACATTCATGCTACTATTGTGCCAGTGGGCCTGTCTTGCCGGGGCAGGCATTGCTGTAGCTTGCAATGGTGGGTAATATTGATGTTTAATTTTCTCCCCTGGTGGCATAGATAGCACCATTAGGTACTGTGAAAAGTGCTATACCTTTGAAGGAAGTCATGAAACTGTATCTTGTAGAAGGGAGACTTCATCTCCTTTGGATTCTCCATCTACTCAGAAGCCACGAGCTCTTTTCTAGAGATCGTAAGGAGTGAAGGGTTTATTTCACCTTATAATTCATTCTTTCTGTTTTTGCTTCATTTTATGATTCTGGTCTTTTATTTTGTTTCACTTTTTGAGTTTTTCCCCCTTGTTTTGTGTTCTTCTTTTCCTGACCTCCTGTAGGCTGACAGGCTTGATCTTGTATTATTCATCCTAAGCCTTCAGATTTCTGCAGAGTAAACCTGCTTCCTATGTTTGTTTGTTAGCCTAACTGACATTTCAGCAATTCCAACTGTGGATGATTCAAATCTAAACTATGTTATGACTCAGCTGTTGACTTGTGTATTTATTCATATATTGTCTCTTCCTTTGGCTATTACTCACTATTTTAAAGATTATATTACTTGAATATTAAAGTTTCTGTAGTTAGTTTTAAAAATGCTTAAGATTTCAAGTACTATGCTATCAATGAAATGGAAATCAAGACCCAGGAATAAATCCATAAACCTATGGGCACAGCAAAGGACACTGTCATTTGAACAAAGTGACAGTCTAAGAATTGGAAATGTTTTTTTTTAACCAACTGCACATCTGATAGATGTTTAATATTCAAAATGTATAAAGAACTCAAGAAACTAAATATAAAAAAACCCAAATAATCCAACCAAAAAATGGGATACTGTTATGAGATATTTGTTGTAGAATATTATTTTAAGGTGTGTTACTTTTGTTTATGCTCTGGAACATTTGTTTAATGATGCAAAGATATGTTTGATTAAATAAAATTCAACTAGCTGACAGAAAGTGGTAGGAGGAGCCAGGTGGAGAAGAGTTTTTAAGGAGGGGCAAGGAGAAGGAGGAGGGCTTTTTGGAGGATGTGAACAAGGAGAGGATGTGAGCTGCTTGCTATTCAGTCTCCCTGAAGAGCAGAATTCCACCTTAACCTTTGAATCTTGAGTTCTTTAGAGGGACAGAGATTTAGTTAAGTTCCCTTCATACCTTTGAAAGAGTCAGTGCCTGAGGGAACCAAATTCCCTCTCGGGTAAGGTCCTTATGGCCTAACCACTGCTGGTAGAGGCATAGTTGCAGCTACTGATTAGGACCTATATAGCTTAAAAGGCAGCAACAATTAAATAAAAGGACAACAGATATTCAATAACACTGTGAACCCTGAGTTTGTGTTTGCCTTAATTACCTTGGTTCAGGAGGCGGAGCCAGCAACTAGTTGACAGAAAATAATCATAGAGAGTCAGAAGGCATCTGGAAGATGGATAGAGACACAGGAAGTAGTAGGAGGGACTTTGAGTGTGATGGGTTTTTTGATTTGACAGAGCACAAGGAAGCTCTTTTTCAGAGACACCTTTGAAGAGAGAAGGTCAGCTAGTTGCTCCTCAACCTCTCTGAGCTATCAGGTTTTCACCCCAGCTTCTGACTCCAAGGTCTTATTAATGAATATAAATATAGAGGTTTAATTAGAACTACATTAGAAATGTTAGCAGTGGCAGGAGGCAGAGCCAGCTGGATGTAAAAATTCTGTCAGATCTCTACTTGAGAAGTGGGCCAGTAACTATGGAGCCACAGTTATTGGCTGAAACAGTCATAGATTCAGATGCAACTGCTGTGCCTATGGAAAAACAATAGGATACAGATTTAAACAGAGAATTCTTAATAGAGGAATCTCAAATGGCTGAGAAACACTTAAAGAAATGTTCAGCATCCGTAGCCATCAGGGAAGTGCAAATAAAAACTATTCTGAGATTCCATTTTGCACCTGTCAGAATGGCTAAGATCAATAACACAAGGGGCAACTCATTCTGGCGAGCATGTGCAGCAAAGGGAATACTCCTCCATTGCTGGTGGGAGTACAAATTTGTACAGTCACTATGGAAAACAGTATGGTGGTTCCTCAGAAAGATAGGAATCCATCTACCTTAAGGTCCATCTATATCATCTTAGGCATATAGCCAAAGGATATTTTATCCTACCATAGGGACTCTTGATCAATCTTGTTCACTGCTATGCTATTCGTAATAGCCAGAAACTGGAAACAACCTAGCTGTCATTCAACAGAAGAATGGATTAAAAAAAATGTGATTCATTTACACAATGGAGTATTACTCAGCTGTTAAAAAAAAGGACAACATGAAATTTGCAGACAAATAGATGGAACTAGAAAAAAACCATCCTGGGTGAGATAACCCAGATCCAGAAACATAAATATGGTCTGTATTTGTTTGCTGCTTATATATGAATATTAGCCATTAAATAAATGATAACCAAGCTATAATCTGCAGACCCAGAAATGTTAGACTTTGGGGAAATGAATAGGAGGGGCACACGGATCTCCCTAGGAAAGGGAAATAATAATAGATTTTTTGGATGAGCTGGAGCTGGTGGGAGGAGAGGGATGAGAACCAGAGGATCAGGTGGGGAGTGGGAGGGAAGTCAGGATTGAGGGAGAGGATGAGGAGAGAGACAGCTAGAATTGAAGGGCATTTGAGAGGATGTACAGAAAACTAGTGCAGTGAAACTTCCTATAATATATAAAGACAATCCTAATGAGGTCTCCAAATAATGAGGGAGAGGGAACCCCAACTGGCCATCTCTGATCACTAAATGAAGCTTTCAGTACTGGGACTAGGTTTTATCCAGTTGGCTGGAAGGGTGACATGGAAATTCCCAAACAATCCTGGCTGTTGACAAGACAATGGGTTGCTCTCTACAGACTGACAGCCAGGCCCTGTTGCTGAAGACAACACCCACACAACTCATCGAACATGGAGAAGTCGAGCTGGTGCCTACTTCATCAGCATGTTCTAGTGTCTTTCACATGATAAGGTACTCTGAAAGTTACCTAAAGTCAAATGGAAACACCAAGCCAACCACAATACCTTTGATCTACAATTTGCCTGCCTGCAAAATATGCTAGGAAAATGGTGGCACAGACCTTGGGGGAGTAACCAAGTCTGATTTGATTGAAGGCCCACTCCATGAGATGGAACCCATACCCGACACTCCTGACACCGCTTGGGTGACCAAGAACAAGAGACCAGATATCCCAGAACCTAGGGTCTCCATCAAATCACTCCTCTCAGGGATCAGGGAATGAAACTGAAGACGTGAGGGCATGGGTTAGAGGACATCAGGAGAACAAGGCCCTCTGAAACAGCTGAGAAAAGCTCATATGAACTCACAGAGGCTGAAGCAGCATTCACAGGGTCTACATGGGTCCGCACCAGATCCTCTGCATAAACATTATACCTTTCAGCTTAGTACTTTTATGGGACTTCTGCATGTGGGAATGAGTGGGTCTCTGACTGTTGTTTCTTCTATTGTGACTCTTTTATTTTTCTGTTGTCTTGTGTGTTGAACTTTGATACGATGGTTTTTGTTTCATCTTTTCATACTTTATTTTACTATGTCTTATTATCTCTTAGAAGCCTGTTATTTTCTAAAGAAAGTGAGTGGATCCAATGGGAGAGCATACTGGGAGAACCTGGGAGGATTAGAGAGGGAAACTGTATTCAGATTACAGTGTATGAGAAAAAAAAAAATCTATGTTTAACAAAAGGGAAAAAAAGAAGAAAGAAAAGAGACAATATGATATGAGGAAAAAGAAAAATAGTTTTAGAAATAGATTTTAAAAATTATTCAGTTCTTGAGGGCCACAGAATCTGTTATTTTACCACAGATTTACAGTCTAGAGTAAAATCAAGCTATCAGTAAAATGTGTGGGTATTTGTTTGAAAGAGTATGTTTGAACATATTTTATAGTATGAGGTACATGTAGATGAATTGCTAAATTGTCTTATTAAAGAAATACCCAGAGCCAGATACAGGGGTGAAAACCCAAGAGATCAGAGGAATAGGAAAAGCCACAAGATAACCTCACCTCACTAACACCTCAGTCTCCAAAGAGATCTACTTCCTGTATACCCACGCCTATATGCCTTTCTGTTCTGCCATCTCATTTGGTCTCTGTCCAGCTACATTACTTTCTCTTCTTGCCCAGCTCTGTCACTTCCTGTCTGTCTGTACTACCTCCAGACCTCTATGGTTAACTAGTGTTGAAATTTAAGGCATGTGTCACCATGCCTAGCTCTGTTCCCAGTGTGGCCTTGAACTCACAGGGATCCAGACAGATCCCTGCCTCCTGAATGATAGGATTGGAGGTGTGTGTTCTGACTTCTATTTTTACTATAGTGGCTGGCTTTTTCCTCTGATCCTTAGATCAGTTTTACTGGGGGACACAGTATATTGGGGGACATAATACATCACCACAGGTATACTTAAAATATAAAAGATGTACCTTTGTTAAAAGAATATTGGATTTGTCCAGTTTGATTATATAGGATATTTAGAAATTTATTTTATAGTTGAGACAATAATTTCTTTTAAAACTGTTGGAGTATTCATTGTACAGAAAATATTTATTGTGTTCTCTTTCTTGCTGTTATAAAAAGGAAAATTTGTTTTAGTTTTTTTGGGATTTTCAGTGGAAATTCTTACCTCTGGGTTGTAACTCCTTCTCTATAAGGATTCTGCAGAATATACAGAGAGCATGAATTTGTAGGTTCTACTTGAGCATTGTTATCCTACTATGTAATTGTCACTATTTATTCCTTAGTGTTAAAATGTGACTTTGGAGACTGTAAACACAAATGTAAAGTTTGGAATTAATAAAAATTAAAATTCAATAAGATAAAAAATATTTCAAGTCCTAAAATTTTGAAAATTACTATTACTTTCTGGCTACTCTTCTATGTAAATTTTAGAAGCTTACTTTACTAGTTATAAGGTTGATATTTTTGCACAGTCCAAAGGATTCAATAATCTACATAAACTTTTAAATCAAGAAATTCATAATGTGTTACATATTTGTGCTATGTAGTCATTGGCTTTATTATTTAGGTCTAGAAAAGAAACAAAAACCATCTCAGGGACTTCTAGAGACTTTTTAAGCATTTTTCTACATATTTATCTGTATATTTTATATATCTGCAGAAGTTAAAATAATTACTGACATTTCTATAAAGAGGTGGAAAATGCATCTGCAGAGCAAGGCTTAGAGGTACTGTTAGATTAAAAGAGGAAGCACAGAGTATAGGGAGTGAGTACTAGTGTGAAATAGAAGTATGCTATATTAAAGAGATATGAGAGCTTTTGTGGATGTTATTTATTATGCAGAAACAACACTAGCACACATTTGCCTGTTATGGGGATAAATTAGCAGTTCTTTAATTTTAAACTTACTATCACAGCAGCTGGATTTTTATACACACACGTTGAGAACAAGAAAAAGAGGATATTTACATAAATGTAATTCATTTAGACTTTCTGTAGACCGTACAAATGTGGCTATAAAGGTGATATCTTTAATCCCCAAACTGTACAAGTGCAAAGGATTGCATCACGTCACTGCAGACAAGAGAAGATAATGGGAAGACGTTGTTCTTAGTGTCTGAGAAGTGGGTGATTTGGCTTCTCTTATCTGGTTAGAATTTACTGTCAGTAACTTTGAAGATAATATACAGAAAAGAAAAATATTTCTCATGGAAAGGACAGGACTGAAGAAACATTTGCTCCATTCATTGTCAAGTAATAAATGATCAAAGCACTTAAAGGTTCCGAAAGAAAGAAGTCAAATCCAGTGGGAAAAAAATTAGGAAAATCCTGTGGGTAAAATGGTCATGAGATCTGGTTATGGTTATGGTAACTTCAAAGTCCTGGTGTTCTACGATTGGGATAGAATTGCTTGTCTCTTCCACCTTGCTAATTACTAATTGTCAGACTAGATCATGATTAAGGTCAGCTGTCCTTTGGATTACTAATTGTCCCTCTTTTATTTTTTGTTTATCCTGTGATTTGGGCAGTGTTTCCCTATTGGAAATAGATGTCATTTTACATTTTCAATAAACTGCTCTACACAGAGTATCTCCACATTTAAGAAAAATGTTTTCACTTTACATTATTTCTGGAAAATTCATAACTTTTCAAATCATACCCTGAAATCCTAGACAAAGTGTATATTGATTCTTTTTTTCCCACACAACCATATAAAGTTTAGCTATAGAGTGCAGCATTGAATTTCTTAGAGAAAGTACAACAGACTGAGTTGTTTCTTTTATTGGTGAACACAAATACTTCAGGATTCTGACCCCAAAGATGAAAGTAAGTTTTATTGTTTTAGATGTAGAATTTACACATAGTATCTTCAAATAAGTCTAAAGAAATATACTGAAGCCTTGAGGATCGATGATCACATTGAATGTGTGTGTGTGTGTGTGTGTGTGTGTGTGTGTGTGTGTGTGTGTAGGGTGAAGGCTCTGAGAATACATAATATTCACTCTCAGAAAAATTTCAAATATGTTAGGAATAATTGTTAACCATGCTCATCATATTACAAATTAGCTGCTTAGAAACAGCTCATCTGTTCTAAGTGCATCTTAGTATTCTGTGAGTGATACTTCTTGCCTTCTCTTCTCTCTGATTCTGACAACCAACATGTTACACTTGCCTTCTCAGAGTTTTTCTAGCTTAGATTTGTTTTTAAGTGGGTGGGATCATACAATTTTTGTGCCTGGCTTATTTCATATAGCACGGTATCCTCGAGGTCCATTCACCTTCCCACCAATGACAGGAACTCCTTGTTTTAAGCGCTGAATAACATTTTAGCTAGTATTTATGATATGATATAACACATATTACATACATATGTACATCGATCACAAATTGTTCTAGAACTGAGATATTCAATAGATGAAACTGAAGAAAATTTTCCAAGTGGAGGAAAACGTTTCCCCACTTTGTGTCATATGTAAAGATTCAATAAATAAGCAAACTGAGAAACTAAACATTATAAATTCTTTAAAGGGATGTGACTGAATTTT
>CABHPP010138348.1:0-22136 GCA_902168425.1 Peromyscus attwateri | reverse complement strand
TTTTTTTTTTTTGCCATACAGGGCTTAATGCCATATATATTCATTGAATGATTGGAGGAGTGAGTAATGGAAGCGATCCCAGAAATGGTACAGTGGTTGAGCTGTGCACCTGCCAGTTGCTAATAGGTGCCTCTGATGCTGGACCTGCCTATGTATTTGTTCCATTAACCGTTGTTGACACCTGACAGCAGGATCTAGGGGCTTTGTGAGGGAGGCAGGCAACCAGACAAACAAGCTTGACTGTGACTGCGTTCTCCTCCTCAATGAAGAGGTTGTTTCTTAGAATCAAATAGGGTTTGGAATGCAGAGAGCCTTCAGGCTAGCATCTCCATCCTCAGGACCTACCTGAAAGAGGTAAGGATCTGGGAGGAAATAGAGTGTGTGAAAGTCCTAAGGAACTTGGGGAGCAGGTATTCTCTGTTTGTGGCAGTGGCGTATAGGGAGGGCTTTCTGACCCCGGGCGTCCTGAATTGCTAGCATCTGCCCCAAGTTGGTGGCACTCCTTTCCCCCAAGGCCTCTGTGAACAGAGCCAAGCCCCTGTCACAGAATTTTAGGAAAGAAGTGGCAGCTGAGAGAACTGAAGATGATGGACATGGAAGCGCTTCCTATGAGCGTCCGTCATCAGTGTGGGACGATGCTCAGGAAAACTAGTGGTTCTGAGAAATGGAAATGGGGAGCGCTTGTGTTAAGATGATCATCTTGTCTCTCTGTCACCCTTCTCCCTTAGCTAACAAAGCTGAAGAAATAAACACACACACACACACACACACACACAAACATGTATGTCTATATGATGTATACATATACATATATATGATGTATAGATATGTGTATACATACGTGGTGCTTGTCTTATGGAGAAACAGAAGAAATCCCAAACCAAGTGAAGACAAGGTTTTCTTCCTCCCCTAACAAAAACACTCAGTGTAATGTATTGAGAACTGATATCTAAGTCATCATACAGTTTTCAGTCTTCATAAACAGAATCACGTCACTTCATTTGTTCCAATTTTTCAGAAAAAAGAGATTTTTGTTTTCATTGACACAATAGAGGGGAAAATACAGATCCACACAGAACAAGGAGCCTTTCAAGCAGCCACCTCCTGGTGGGCCTGGCTCTCTTGCGATGCACTGCCTAAGAACCAAGAAAGCAGGAAGCTTATCCCTTGCGTGTTCTTACTGTGCCGCACCTGGTTGGACAGCTCAGGAAGTATGGTGAGACAGAAGCCCAGCGGTACAGGCCGGGCAGTAGCTCTCGGGACTGGTGAGTCCTCGTGGGATGTAAGAAGGCTGGCTGGGAGGAGGCGGGACTTGGCTGCTACGGTCTTTCCCACGACTTTCTTTGTCAACAATCTCCTGTCTGTGCCCTGGGATCTTTATCTCAGGGAGTGAATAGCGAACGTGGCAGACACATGCATGTTTATAGGTATATATTTGCATAGGTAGACAGATCAGGAACAAATTAAAAACATCTGATTTTTGTATGTCAAAATGCTCATGAAGTGCTTGGTAATAGTAACAGTGAAGGACTGAAAATATTAAACATTTGGGTAGAGTCAAAGACAGCAATGAGGGAGGTATTTATAGAGTACACAAGGAATAACACTTTTTTTGAACACTCAGTAGGTTCCATCATTATTTCACTGATATCATTTTGTGTCTGTGATACCCTCATGAAATAGGCAGAATATTCATAGTCCAGAGGAGTATACAGACTGGGAGAATGTGTTAGTCTGCTTGGCTTATTATAACAAAAGCTGGGTAGATGGACTGTCTCTTAAACAACAGATATTTACAGCTCATTGTTTGAAAAGATGGAAGCCCAAAGTTCAGCCAGTGGTTCTCAACCTGTGGGTTGCAACCTTTTGGGGGAGTCAAATGACCCTTTCACAGGGTTTGCCTAAGACCATCCTGCATATCAGATATTTACATTATGATTCATAAAAGTAGCAAAATTACAGTTACAAAGTAGCATCGAAAATAATTTTATGGTTGGGGGTCACCACAACAAGAGGAACAAGAGGAACAAGGGTCGTAGCATTAGGAAGGTTGAGAACCACTGGTGTAGACAACGCCATTCAGTGTCTGGTGAACGCTTTCTTCCTCATTCACAGATGATATATTCTCTCTGTCCTCACATGGGGCCAGGCAGCTCCCAAGGGCATCTTTTAGAAGTCTGTCTGTATTCCTATTCATGAGTGTTCCACCCTCCTGACCCAACCATCTCATGGGTTAGGGTTTGACAGAATTTTCAGTAAACACTGACATTTAGAACACTGTGGTTTGTAAGGTTGAGAAAATGACATGAATCAAATCTTCCAGCTCAAAATCCTTTGCTGCTGCTACTGCACAGCAATGAAATATTTTGTATCTTACATCTCTTTTTATATCATTTCTCTAAAATATTTTGTATCTTAGAAACACTGCATATCTTAGAACTCCCCAATCACTCTATCAAAAAAAAAAATCAGAGTGTAATTCTAACAAAAACACAAAGTCTGCTTTTCTAAGAATTGGCATTCATAAAATCCATAACTCATGTAACTACCTGAGTTGCAACAGTTGAATTTAGGTATGGTATGCTTTCTTTCAGAGCAGAAATATTTACTTTTTTTTTTTTTTGGTAAAGACCCAGAGAGCACATATTTTAGACCCTGTAGTTCAGCTCTGCCTTTGCAGCATGAGCGGCCACAGGTGATGCCCAAATGATGAACTTGGCTGTGTTTCAGCGAAACTGTTGACCAAAGTAGATGGCTCTGGGTTTGACTCCTGGGTGCATTTTGCCAGTTACTCATTCCTAATAATTACCAGTTAATTTCATAGAACAGGACAGCAATCTGGACAATTCCTGCTTATTGCTTCAATGCCCAACTTTGCATAAGTTACAGGGCAGCTGATTCTTGTATGTAATGAGTGATGAATGCTGGACAGAGCCGGTAAGACATTCCTAATGGAGCAAACAGCTCGCAAGTGTGGTTTCAACACAAGGCAGATTTATGATTTAAGATGGGAAGGTAGCTTTAGAAGCTGTCTTCTGCCCTGGGCAGGGTTATTTCCCTTTCGCCACTTTGGCTCCTCTTTCTTGAATCCATGGAGATGGAGAAAGACAACTCCCAAGGGAAGAATGAAGGAGAGAAGTGAGTCTTGAGCAATGCTGAGTCAAGTACTCTGCCAGGACTTTTGCAAGTACTATTCCCTTAGTTCTCACACCTGTGGGTATCATCACCCGCATCTGCCTAAAAGCCTTTGGCACAGGTGCTGGATCCTGGGCCTGATCCCATGGCTATGCTCCTGGGGGGTCACTGGAGGTTGAGTTTCCACATTCTTGCCCACAGCCAGCTCCGGGCTGGGCATCTGATGAGCTGAGTGCTTTTGATCTCCGTGCCTGGCTGAGCAGCACTGGCCATGATGCTTTCAACTTTCCAGCTCTTGTATCAGTCCACAAGGGAATGTTGTTTTCATCATTGCAGGGATGAGCCTGGTAGGGGCTCAGCACCAAACCCAGTCACCTCCCTTCCCTCAGTCAGCTGTCATCACCTCCACCTCCCACCCCAGGCCTTCTCTTCCTAGCCTGTTGTCAGGAGGTTGGCCAGCTCCTTGGGAAGGTGAGAGAGGAAATTGGGAGGCTTGGGGGCGGGGGGGCTGGAGGGAGCCATCACTGCCTCTCTTACTCTGCATCTAATGGAAATAACACTTCTCTGGCACAAGAAAGCGGTCGCAGCCCGGGCTCTGCTTCACATTCTCAAGTGGCACTGGATGCATGTCTCCCCCATCCCCAGCCAGAATCCTTACAATGGCTCTTCTCACCTGTGTGAGGGAGTGATGCTCTTGCTGGCTTGACTACCTCACCGCACAGTTATTAAGGGCTGGCTCAGTGCCGCCTGAGAGCAACCTCTCCCCTCCTTGAAGAAGCAGAGCCGAGTCCAGTGCTCGTCTGCTGTGTAGCTCCGAATTCCCAGGCTTTTGGAAATACAGACTTCTGGGCCCACCCTTGGAGTTTCTAATTTGGTCATCGGGGGTGGGTCTGGTGTAGTTGCATTACGAATATTAAGCTGCATTAAATAAACCTCTAAAAGAATTTCTGCTGCACAGCAGGGTGACTGCAGGGAAACAATAATGTATTGTGTACTTCAGATCTAGATGAAAGGATTTTTAATGTTTTTACTATAGACAAATGATACATATTTGAGGCGATAAATACATTTCCCTTGATTTGAACGTTACATAGTATACATGCAGCCTGAGTTTGATCCCTGGAACTAACATAGTAGGAGAGGACCAGTTCCTACATGTTGTCTTCTGACCTTCACACACATGCTGTGGCATGTGTTTATGTGTATGCACATGTACACACAAAAAAGTAAAGGTTGAAAAAAAAATTAAAAGTTAAAGGCATTGGACTTTATTGAGGTATAATTGACATTCAAAAATAGTCTTTGATACTTAATGTGATGATTTGGGTCTATGCACATAGATATGATATCACCACAGCCAATGTGGTAACAAAAGCACCCCTTCCCATGTATGTTGGAATGATTACTTAGTCCAAGGCCCAGTGTCTTGAGATAGCCCAGAGTGAGCAGGGCTGTGCTATGTCTATGGGCATGCTGCTGCACAGTAAATCTCTGGTAATGTTTCATCTTACAACATAAAGTGTAAGCTTGTTGAGCATCAAAGTCATGTTTTCCCATTCCTGCCCCTGTCAACCACTGTTCTCTCAGTTTCTCTGAGGTTGGTCACTTTAGAGAGACCTCTGATAACTAGAATCACATAGCATTTGCCGTCTTGGCTTATTTCACTCAGCACAGTGTCCTCTGGCTTGATCATGGTTGTTCTGAACCACAGGCTTTGGCTCTCTTTAGAGCTTCAGTAATACCCTATTGTTTGTATAGTCCACATTTTCTTTTAAGACCCATGAAAGCACTGTAGCTCTTTCTCCTCTGACCTCCAGCAGGGACTGCCTAGTGTTTTCCTTTTGCTCTGAATTTGAGACAGTCTTGTCGTGCAGCCTGGGCTGTTCTCAAATGTACAGTCCCCCTGCCTTTGCTTCCCAAGGGTGGAGAGTACCAGTGTGCACTACCATGGAGGCGCTCAGCAGAGGCTGTCTGGAGTGCTGCTTTGGGCAGGATGCTAGCTACTTCATTCTCATGTGAGATCTCCAGTACTAAGGCACATCTGGACAGACAGGTGTGGATGAGGTGTGCATAGCAAATGTTTGCCACTCTACATTATCTGCTGTTTCTGACATGTGCTGAATGTGCCTTTATAGTTATATTGTGTGCTTCTATATAGAAAGGGTTTTATGAGCACATGCTAATTCACAAGACAAGGAGTTTCATCATGACATTTTCATACTTGCACATGCAGTATTTTGGTAATTGTATTGGTTACTTGTCTCAATGTCTGTGATAAAACATCTAACGAAAGCAACTTAAGGAAGGAAGAGCTCATTTTGAGCATCATATTGTCATGACGTAGGAACTTGAGGCAGCTGGTCGCACAGCAGTTGTGAAGCAGAGAGCAATGAATCCTAGAGCTCAGCTTGTTTGGTCCTTTTTATTCAGTTCAGGACCCCATCCATGGAATGATGCTGCCCCTACTTAGGGTGAGTCTTCACACCTCAAAGAACCTAATCTAGATAATCCCTCTCAGGCATGTCAAGAGGTTCACCTTCTAGATGATTCTAGAACCTACCAAATTGACAATCAATATAGCTTATTTTCACAGTCGTATTCACTCTCTATTACCCTCTGTACTGGATAGTTTTATGTCACTTGACACAAGCTGAAATCATCTGAGAAGAGGGAACTTCAATTAAGAAAATGCTTCCATAAGATCGGGTTGTAGGCAGGCCTGTAACTAAGACAAGATGGTGCCAGGAGTGGGGTCTTTCTGTGACAGACCTGACCATGTTGTTTTGGGGAGGATTGTGGAAGGACTTTGGAACTTTGTGCAAGAAAAGCCATTGAGTATGCAATGCTTGGTGAGCTGTTCTGTAGGAGCCTGGAAGATAAGAGTGTTAAGAACAGTGCAGATGATGAAGGCTTGGATTGTGAAGTTTCAGAGGGAAGCAAAGACTCTACCTGGCTTTTTTTGTATGTGAATATAATCTCTGGTTCTGGTTAGGTGGGGCTGTGATTAGTAAGATACCAGAACTACTAAAGTGAAACCTTTGCTTTGTTGGGATACTCTATGCTGGTCAGCTGGAGCTGAGACACTAACAGTGATCAAGAAGAGACCAGCATCATTGAGGTGAAATCTTCTGGAAAGTGCTCCCTGAGAGTCATCACACAGAAGCTGTGTTCCAGACATGGTACCTTGTGCTGGCAGCTGAACTTGGTAGTGTAAGAGTCACCCAGGGGGTATTAGTTTTTGAAGGCACAAAGGGTTCACAGAGAGTGGCTGAGGCTTGGCACTGTGTAGCAGAGCTGGAGTCCCTGAAGAGAGCCTATGAGAGGCTATTGGTGAAAGTGCAGCCGAGTGGCAGCAGAGGACCCCAGCATTTTGAGGATGCCAGTACCTTGGAATGATCACCAAGATCAGCAGCAGCAGCGGAGTGGAGCCAGCTGGTACCTAGAAGACAAGCTGTGTGTGCTGCAGAGGGTGGAGCTGGAGAAGTGACCCAGGCCCTTGCAGGAGCCTAGAGGATTGTGAATGAATCCCAGACATTGGATATAGTTAGTTTGGTTTTGTTGTGAGTTGATTGTGACTGTGCCCTGGCTCTTCCCTCTTGAAGTAAGAAAGTATTTAATTTATTTTTGAGTTTAGAGGAGCCCACAGTTGAGAGATTTTGAATTTTAAAGGAGAGTGGCTATTTTAAAGAGACTGAACTTTTATTTTTTAAAAATTTGTAAAGAATGTTTTTTTTTTTTTGTTTTTTTTTTTTTTTTTTGGTTTTTTGAGACAGGGTTTCTCTGTGTAGCTTTGCGCCTTTCCTGGAGCTCACTTGGTAGCCCAGGCTGGCCTCGAACTCACAGAGATCCGCCTGCCTCTGCCTCCAGATTACAGGCTGGGATTAAAGGCGTGCGCCACCAACGCCCGGCTAAAAATGTTTTTTTTTTCCTTTAAAAAATTAAATTTTTCAATTAAGAAATTTTCTACTCATCCTACATACCACCCACAGATATGTAGGATGAGTAGAACCCACCCCCCAGCTCTCCCTCCCAAGCCACCCCGATCCCCACATCCTACAAATCAAGGTCTCCCATGGGGAGTCAGCAGAGCCCAGCACAATGAAGCAAGGCAGGTCCAAGCCCCTCCCCGCCGGACCGGACCAAGGCTGCTCAAGGTGCCACACTGCAGGCACCAAGCTCCCAAAAAGCTTGCCCAAGCACCAGGGATAGATACCAATCCCCCTGCTCGGGTGTCCCCCAAACAGTTCGAGCTAAACAGCTGTCCAGAGGGCCTAGTCTAGTCCCATGGGGGCTCCATAGCCATTAGTCCACAGTTCATGGGTCTTCACCACTGTGGCTGGTCATCTCCGCATGTCTTCCCATCACGGTCTCGACGTCCCCTGCCCGCGAATCCCTCCTCTCTCCTTTCGATTGGATTCCTGGAGCTCAGCCTGGCGCCTGCTGTGCATCCCTGCATCCATCAGTCACTGGATAAAGTGGGAGAACAGGGAAGGAGATACCGTGATAGATGAAGACATCATGGGAGCGGGAAGAGGCAGGGTGCCGGAAAAGCTCTCAGGGATCCACAGGGATGACCCCACCCTGGACTGCTGGCAGTGATTGAGGAAATGCCTGGACTGATCTACTCTGGTGACCGGTCTAGTGAATACCCTAACTGTCATCAAGACTGGAGTCTTTAAAAGTTATTTTTGTCTTTAATATAAGATCTTGGGGATGAATGGGAAAGGAAAGGTTGTAGCTTAACAGTGATGTGTTTGTTTTTCAAATGGAAAAGAAGTCAATTGTGCTGGATAGTTTTATGTCAACTTGACACAAGCTGGAGTCATTTGAAAGGAGGGAACCTCAATTAAGAAAATGCCTCCATAAGATTGGGTTGTAGGCAAGCCTGTAGGGCATTTTATTAATTAATGATTGCTGGAGAAGGGCCCAGGCCATTTTGAGTGGTACGATCTCTGGGCTGGTGGTCCTGGGTTCTATAAGAAAGCAGACTGAGCAAGCCATTGGAAGCAAACCAGTATGCAGCTCCCCTCCATGGCCTCTGTGTCAGCTCCTGCCTCCAGGTTCTTGCCCTAATTGAATTCCTGTCTTGACTTCTTAGATGATGAACAGTGATATGGAAGTGTAAGCCAAATAAATCTTTTCCAGCCTGACTTGCTTATTGGTCATGGTGTTTCATCCCAGCACTAGAAACCCTAACTAAGACATACTATTTTGTTCCACTTCCACTTCTGTTGAGCATTTTTCTCTTTGCAACTAGCTCCCCTGCTACTTTTCATCTTTTCTTTTTTCTTTCTTCCTTTGTGACTCAATGAGTTTTGTTGGGGTTGCCTATAAAAGCATGGAGGAGGCATTATTTATAGAGACATGGGTAAGTTACCAGAGCCTAAAGCCTAAACTGAAGAAAATCTCTCTCCTTCCACAAGCAATCATTAGCTGCCTATCAGCCCTCCTTGATGACAGCATTAAATATCGTTTTTTTTTGCTGTATCTTCTAATGACATTTGACTGTGAGCAAATGACTGAGCTCCTCAGCCCAGGGCCAGAGTTCTCTTCATTCTTAGTTCTCAGAACTAGCACAACGGTGCATGCTACAGTGGTAATCATCATCATCATAATAATATATTGGTAAGCAATAATAATAATAATAATAATTTTTCTCAATAATAATTTTGAAATACCAGAAGAACATTGCCTCAAGATATTGATTGGTCACAATGTAATAAACAGACACAGCACAGTTTGAAATTTAATCTGTATACTAAATTTTCTCCATCACTTTCTTAAGTCTAGGCCACCCAAAGCAATAACCAGGCCCCAGTTTGTATTGTTTGCCAATTTCTCTGGTGTAGACACCTCTCCTGAGCCGATAATCAGCATGATGCCACTCAATACAGAGCTGGGGGGAGAGGCACAGTGTCTCAGCCTTATGTAGTGTTTCTACCAAGCTGATGGAATAGGTATAAATAATCTCACTGCCCGAGTCACTATAGCCTGGTTATGAAGTGCCGGGTTTTGAGTATTTACTACCTTTGTTTTTAGTATACCACTGTCCACATCCTGATAAAGCCTGCATTAGCAGAAAATAGCATTAGGAACAAAGTATAATATATTTAGTATCCATAAACTGCCAACTATTATCACAATTTAGTGTAGCCTACATCTAAGAATGTGCTCAGAAAACTTCCATTAGCCTACATGAGCAAAGCACCTAACGCCAAGCTTCTCTCACTCTCTGTTTTGTTATTTTATAGCTCAGGCTGTCCTGGAACTAGCTCTGTAGACCAGGCTGGCCTCAAACTCAGAGATCTACCTGCCTCTGCCTCCTGAGTGCTGTGATTAAAGGAATTTGCTACCACTGCCTGTCCAAAGCAAAAACAAACAAACAAACAAACCAAAAACAAAAAACCCTCCAAACAAAACAAACAAAACAAACAAACAAACAAACCCTAAAGAATGGTTATCTGGATATGATTTCATATGTCATTATGAAATAAAAAATATCTTCAGTTAGGGCTACTGGTAATTTATCTGACTGAAAGTTCATAGAATTTATTCATCAAAAAAAGTTGTGTTTAACACATGGCTTATATAATTAGTTGACTTTTAGCAAGTGCTTCTCAAGAGCTCTTTGAAGTAGACTGCTGGAATCGGAATAGTCCAATAGAAGTTAGCACTTAAAAATTACATGCATCCATGTATGCATGTATGTATATGTATGTATGCATGTATATGTATGCATGTGTGTGAGTGTGCATGTGCCCTGGCATATGTGTGGAGGCCAGTTGGTTCTCTTCTTCTACCATATGGGTACTTCAGGTAAAACTCAGGTCATCAAGCTTGGCAGCAAGCGCTGAGCCATCTTTCTAGCTCAAGAAGTTAGGGCTTCCTTGTTGCAAGTAATAAGAGTTCACTCTAAAACAGGCCTAAGTCAAGAGAGATTATTTTGTGTCACAATGTTTAAAGCTTGTAGGAAGATGGGGTAGGTGTGATATAAGCCCACATGTCCTTAGGACCTTCTTCTCTATGCATTTCTGTCCCTTGTTTGGTGTCAGGGTGCCTGTCTCCATCTGAGGCCTCTTCCTTCTGGGTTTTAGATTAGCAGTGAAGGCGGAGGTGGTTGGTCATTGCCTGTAATAGATGGCGTTCTATGAAGTAGGCATAGTGGCTGGAGCAGGGTGTGGCTTTCCTTGTCAAGGCTTGTGGACCACATGGACTCATTGTTCCCCAAAGTGCCTGTAACTGAGAGTGGGAGGGACTGATTCTTCCGAGGAAATCACTGGAAGAGCACAGGCATGCTGGCATTGAGGCAAATATCCACTGGAAGATCTCCTGCCTTTTATTAAAAATAGATTCTTTTTTTTCATTCAATATATCCTGATGACAGTTTCCCTTCCCTCTGCTCCTCCCCACCTCCCCTCCCATCTAGATCAGTTTCTCATCAGAAAAACACAGGCTTCTAAGAGATAACAACAAAATAAAATATAACAAGACAAAACAAAAACTATCACATTGAAGTTGGGCAAGGCAAACCAACAGAAGGAAAAGAGCCCCAAGAGAAGGCACAAGAATCAGAGACCCACTCATCTACATACCCAGGAGTCCCACAAAAATACTAAACTGAAAGCTATAGTATGTATGCATATATTTCTCTAGACAGAGACTCCTTTCCTGGAATAGATAGTTCTGGTGTTAGCAAAGCCCTCATGAGAATTCAACAGGGCAGATAGTTCATCTGTGCACAAGAGGAAGAAGAGGGGAGAACCCCGTGGGATGAGTAAGGTAGCAACATTCTGAACAGCTTCATGACTTGGGGGTCTTGCCTTATTCAAGGAGGGGGTGGTAAGGTGTTCCTGGGAATTTATGTCTCAGGATTCAAAACCTATTTGGGTATAAAGCCCCCAAGGGTGGGAGCTCTAAGAAGGAGTGACTTTTCTGGAGGGTATTTTGCTGGTAACGCTTCTGGGGAGTCAGTTTGAGTTCTTGTCTTACCAGCCATCACTCCTCTCTAAGGGTGTCTTATCTGCAGGCCAAGGGAAGGATCCTAAACCTAGTGTCTGCAAAGGTACAAAGTGCCCAGAGAAATGAAGTGCAAACCAAGGGGCCCCAGGCTAATCTCTCCACTAGATTCTGAAAGAAGAGCAAAAGACCTCGGGTTGGCTGTGGGCAAGTCTTGCTGTGGTATTTTGTATGCTCTTTTGAGGAGGTGAAAGGGAGAAACTTTGAATAGAACCAGATGTGTTTTGTCCGTTCCAGAGTCATGACTGGTTCCTCGGGGTCAGTCAGGGCCATGGGTGAAGGAGAGAATGCCAGGCTTCCTGTGAAGTGGCTGTTCCAATGCCCTCCTGTGGGAGCCCACTAGGTTTTCTAGTGGCTGTACCCAGCAGGTCTGAATGAAGACATTGATTGGACCACGGGCCTGAGTATCAGGTGACTGTAAGGGTTTATACTTGACTGTAACTAGCAAGGGGGAGGTCTTTTGCTCCACCCCTTGGCATTGTTATAAGTAGACCTTGGCATTGTTATAAAGTTCTGGGCCGGTGGATAAGGATCCAGGCCCACCTGAGTCTATCCTGTGTTTTCTCTCCCCTCTTTATTTCTAAGTCTCTTATCCCTCATTCCTCAAGAGTTCCTGGAGTAAATAAGAGTGGGGGCCCTCCTTATCTGCATGACCAGAAGTTGGCCTGGGGTTATCTGTCTGCTTTTAGCAGAGTAAGGCTGAGAACCTGCCATATGCTTGTAGACCGTATGTTATGGAGACAGTCTTCTGCATATGCTGGTCATAGTACCAGATGTTTCCACACCAACCCTCAACTACTCTTTATAGTAGGTTAGTGGTTCTTCGTTCCTTGGCCTGTAGTTCTATGAGCTAGCATGGAACAGAACTAGACTCCATTCCAATTCCTTTGTACTGCAAACTGCTGGCACATCTGGCCCTGGCTGAACGTGAATCACATATGCAGTCACAACTAGCATGTACCTGGGTGGGGCTGCGTCTTGTTCCCAGCCTATCCCTGGTGGCTCCTGGCAAAAGTTGAAAGTATGTAATTACACGTACATTTTTCACCACCCTCAGAGTAGGTATTAAGAAAAGTGGTTTTTTTTTTTTCTGCATCACAGAGTGGTTAGAAAGTTTTTCTGAGTTTTCATAGATTATCACTTCTAGTCAAGTCTGTAAATTAAAAGCTGGGGATCATTCCATCCTGTGGTGTATCTTCCCCTTGCCCTGCCCTGGTGCTGTTCACCTTGTCTCCCTTCCCTGCTGGGTAGAGTGAGCTGGGTATGGATGATGGACAGAGAACTGTACTGGGAGCATTGGCATCACCGCCTCATTGAAAGAGAAGCCACAGGTAGGCCAGCAAACTGAATTCAGGCTCCACCCTTGGGCAAATGGACAATTCTGCTTTATTGACTTGAAATTTTCCCATTTAGGATTTCATTCCTCTTTCCAAACAGAGGATTTCTTCTAGTTAACGTAATAGTGCCATTCAGAGTTTGTTTTTTTTTTCTTTTGGTTTTGATAATTTTACATGCAATTTTTTAAAGTTGCATCTGACATTCAATATACAAATCTGTGTTGGGTAAATACTTGGGCCATTTATAGACTTAAATTTCTCTAAACTTTTAAAGCTGTGTTTGTAAATTGGATATTTTATCTTATTTTAAAGCTTTAACAAAATCAAACCTCCAACTTCTTAAGCAACTCATAAATAAAATAAAATAAACTTACATATGTAATGATTAAGTATGCAACTGTTATAAGACTGTACATAAACTTAGGAAAATTCCCATTAAATGCATATGTTGAAATCTCAACCAAGTGCTTCTAGGCAAATGCTCGACACCACTGAGCTCGGCCAGCCCTTCAACCATGTGTTTCTAACAGGAATTTTCAATGCAGGTATATTTTATTATACTCAAAGTCCTCTTAAATATTATAAATATCCATACTACTGAATGTATAGGTTCATTATTAAAGCATGCCCAGTAATGCTCTAGGTTTTTTTCCTGCTAGGCATTTTATTATTAATTCTAAATATTCCCAGAGTTAAGAAGATCATACTGCAATCTTGTGTAATTTGGAGAGAATTCGTTGATGCTAGCCAGAATTCTCGTCATCCCTATTTATAGTCTACACCAGGAACTCATGCTGTTGTGAATGCTGGTTCTTGTATACAGTCTGCATAGCCTGGTATGGCTTCACAGCTGGGGACCACTGGCACTTGCACTGTTTGCTAGGACCTGCAGTGTGCAGAGGGTTAGGAACTCAGGGCATCCCTCCTGCTTACTTCTACCCAGTTAGCCTTATTTAGTCTGGTCATGGAATTGTGCCTCTGACTGGGGCCGCTATGTGACTTGATTTTGCTTTCCTTTGCCTAGGCTATATTAATTTCTTTTCTGTGTAGCTCCAGTGACACTTGACCTTGATGAAATAGTATCTTTTTTCCGCATTCTTCCTGACCAGTAGGACCACACAGCTCAGGCAGTTATTAAAATGATATCCAATTGCATTCTGCACATCTCACAGCTTCTAAGGGAAAACTCCTGACAATTTTACAAAGACTTCTATTGTTTAAAATATGTTTTTAAACATAACACTGGCTGGTGGAATCTTCAAGCCTTAGAAGACAGAACAAATATTTGGGGGGCACCTGCTATGAGCCAAGTGCTTTGTGTACATTATTTCATTTTGTTCTCCAACACTCTGTCAAAGTGTTTATTTTAACCCTCAAATTCAAATGAGGAAGCTGAGGCCACATGGCACACAAATGGTGGAGAACATGGACTACAATTAGGAATAGTCTCCAAAAGGCATACTCCTCCATGGTGTCAATTCCTCTGGTTTTGAAGGTTTTATCAGCAGGCTCTCTAGTCTCCTTATTTCTATACTTTGACCACCATAACTTCCTATTGTCAAGCCAGTATTTCTAGGTGCCCACCAGGCTCAAAAGTAATACTCTTTTCTCATCTCCTTCCCTTCATGTTCCTTAAGCCACCAGAAGACTCTGGTTTAAGATTTCCAGAGGTTTTCATGATGCCAGCACTTCCTGGGCAAGCCACTGCCTTGGGTAAATATCCCATTCTCCCTCGAGGATGGCAGAGTTCATGTCTTTGACCCTGAGCTCTTCATACCTTCTTCCCTCTCCAGGAAGCTCTTGAAGGGTGTGAGATTGAGCACTCTCTGCCTTCTATTCCATCTGCTAATGTTGTTTCCACTTTCTGTGGAGTCCCAGTGTGGCTCAGAACACACACTCTCTTTGAGAAGAGGATGGAAGCTGTGGACCTTCTGTGCTAAAGACTGGCCAAGTGGTGAGTTTTCTTTGAAGTATTGCATAGGCAGGACAGGATGGTGGGCTTTTTCAATTTTTCCTAGTGATCAGCCAAGAAGGAAGAAGGAGACTATTTGACTCTGGACACGGATGCATTCCCACATTTCATTGTCCCCTTTGTGGGGAACTGGGTAGGGTTTGAAGGAAGCAGAGAAGTTTGAGGCTGTTAGCAGAGCTCCACGCTAATGGTAAGATTTGAAACATGTCTGATGTAAGGACCCAGTGTCACTGACAGGGATTGGAGCCAAGACCAAAAAGTGTTGGGACTGGGGTCCACATTTTGATTTCTATCTTGGGTTGGGAATTTGGGCCAAAATATTGTCTTGATCCATTTGGGCTATTATAAAGGGCCTTATAGGTTTAGTAATTACAAACAACATAAATCTATTCTTATAATTCTAGAAGTTGGGAAGTCTAATTAGCATTGGATATCCACAAATTCTGCATCTGGTAGGAGCTCAGTCTTTGCTTCATAAACTGTTCTTTCTCTCTTCACATATTGGAACAGCTAGATAGCTCTCTGGGGCCTCTTTTTAGAAGGACATTACCTTCATTCATGGAGGTTCTGCCCTTAGGACCTGTCACCTCTCAAAGGCCCCGCCTTTTGTTTTTAAAATGACTCTTTTAGGGCTTTTAAATGCATTGATTATTTTATTTGATAATATTCACAACCCCCTGTTTCTTTCTCTAACCCCTCTTGGAGCACCTATCCACCCCACCCCCATTAAAATCTATTGAGTCCAGATTGTACTTTGCATGAGTGTGGATGTCCTCACAACTACTTCACTGGGAATTAGGTTTCAATATATGGGCTTTGGGGAGGGACATAAACATTCAAATGAGAGCAACTATGAACTAAGGTATTTTTCTCCCATCAGAATGTTTATTTTATTTTCTATAAAAAGTCTTTCAGACTTATTTTGAGATTAAAAAAAAATTATAGATCAGGGCTGGAGAGATGGCTCCGAGTTAGGAGCACTTGTTGCTCTTGTAGAGGACCCAGATTTGTTTCCTAGCACTCCCATGGTGCTTTACAACCCTCTGGAATTGCAGTTCCAGGGGATCTGACACCCTCTTCCGGACTCCCTGGGGATCAGGCATACATATTGTGCTCAGACATACATGAAGGCAAAACACTCATACACATAAAATAAAATAAATAAATCTAAACTTTTACAAATCATAGTTCATTCTTGTACATACAATGAAAAGGAAAATTATGAGTGAAATAGATTGAAAAAATTTCCCCTAAATGTTCTCATATTCTGAGACCTACTTTTTAACTTGAGCATTAAAAACTGTATTTTCCCCGCTCAGCATGGTCCTGGGTGCTCCGTAAAATGATGATAGGATACCACTGATAGCACAGGCAGGAGCACCCAGGAATGCTCAGGCCCTGCCCCACTAATCATGTTCTAATCTAGTTTCTGAAATTGCTTAGGCACAATATTTGGGTAGGAGCTGTTGACAGCTCTGCTCAAAGTCCTCAGCACCCATTTTATGGGCTGTCTAAACACAGACTTCCTTGGGCTTTATGCCTTGGTTTGGGACCACCTTACTCACGTGGTGGGATTTGCAGGAACCTGTAGGTACCTGTGAGGCAGAGCTTCCATTTTGATCCAGGAGATGCTGCTGTACCAGAGTATGAAACCCCTTTTTTTCTGGTTTGTTCATCAGAGGGTGAGTTTGGAGTGCTGTAGGTAGCCACAGACTGCTGGACCTGATCCATCCTTTGGGTTGGCATGGGTGTCAGCCACATAGCCAAGGACAACAGCTTGAGTCTCAATTATGGGGCTGGGTCAGATAGCCAAAAGGAGATGGTTGAAAGGGACTCGGAGGAAAGGTGGAACACCATTGTTTTCTGAAAGAGGAAGGTGCCGAGCATTAGTGGCTCTGTGTGCCTTGTGGACAAAAGAGAATTTGGTGAGATGATTCACCCCCTCCTCCCAGCCACACCTTCTCTTATCACTTCTTAGGATGCTGAGCAGACAGGAGGCATTTAAACCTGCTGGCCTGGGACCAGCTCCTCCTCTCACAGATGCTCAGTGTTCTCTTTTTCTTTTTGGGAACCAGGCAGGAAAGTGGAACTAGGTAGGTATTAGTGGTGGGAAGAAATCTTTCCTCTCGACCCAAAAAAAGGACTAAAGTTCATACTGCTAAGTGGCCTTAGGAAACCTTGGATAAGTTTCTTGCTTAGTTCTGAGGAATAGAAAATTCTGCTAAGAAAATACTCACAGCAAGCTTAGGGTGAGCCTTGCTATCTGTATTTAGCCAAGCAAATGAAATGGACTGGGGCATGTTGTCAGGCCAAAAAGATATGAATATGGCTGTGCTTCAAAGTGGATTTGACCATGGACTTTGGAGCCACAGATATCTGGGTTTTATGTCTGGCTTTGATACTTATTCTGTGACTCTGGGGACTTAGCTTTTTCTGACCCTCAGTCCCCATTCCTGTAAGAAGATGATAACAGTACCCACCTCTCATGGGGGCAACTGAGAAATGTTTGGGTTGAGGGAGGTTTTCAGCCCAGTGCCTCAAGGCTCTAAAGCATACAATAAATGATAATTCTTATTATTTCTGGGAGAGGGAAAGGGCAGGGGCAGATGACTCAGCACCAAAGCAGACATTTACCATAGAAATTCTTATTTTATTCTATTGCCTTTCTCCCACAGCACATTTTACTAACATTTTTAACAGTTACAAGTCTTGCCTAAGATGATATAATAAAGAAGCCACCAATGGGATGTGGTGAGGTGTGTGTGTGTGTACATGGATCCAAGTCAGAGAGTAAGGACAATTTTACTAATTCTTTGAACATATTGTGATAGTCCTACCAGCAAGTGAAATGTGTTACTGTGATGGTCCATTTTTTTTCCATTTTCTGGATAAATATATGTGTTGGGAATCTCCAAACTTGCCAGCATCTTCTTACATCAAACTGAAACCAATAATAACAGAGATAATTATGGTTCTGGAAACACTAAAAGCAAGTGAATGGTGGTTTCTGTCTAGAGCCCGTGATTTCTACTTGGTTACTAGCCCATCTGCTAAGGGGAATGTTCTGGGACTCTATTAAACCCATGCCATTAAGATTCTGCCAACACAGTTGTGGGAGCAGGAGATCACGTCAGGGAAAGAACACAATGAGAATTCGTCTGTGCCCAAAAGCCCATCTTTCCTGGGTAAACAGAGCCTTCTTCTGAGCCCAGCTGGGGAGCATGTGGAAATCTCCGGTGGAGCTTCCACTACGGTTAAATGCCAATGTGTTCTAGAGGTAGTCCAGGCTGGATGAGAAACTGATGCACCTTACGTAAAAGTTCCAACTTCTATTGCTCAGCCCAAAACCCATACAGAAATCATTAACTTCTCAACAAACCAGGGTGATCAAGAAGGCAGGAGCATTCTTTATCAGAAAACCACAGGGAGAAACTTCAGGGATGAGCTTGGTCCTGACACTTTCAAATGACAAAGCTAAGAAACACTGAGATTTTCTAACTGGTAACTCAGTTCTCTCGACAGACACTGCTCACAACCTGTTCATGGGTTGCTGGTATATACAGAGTATGGGAGATGGAAGCCCCCCCCCCCCTTTATAGCATGAAGCTAACTATAATTAGACCAATAAAACACATACACACAGAGCAATAATAATGTCTGGGCATATGTAGCATGTACCATGGGTGTGATGGGAGTTGGGGCAGAGGAAGGAGTGGCTTCTCTTCCTTGATGGGCCAAAGAAGCTCTACACAGAAGATGGGCTGTGAGATGTGTGTGATTTGGATAGGAAGAATGGAAGGCCATTCTAGTTAAGAAAAACATGTGTTCACAAGAGCAAAGTCAGGCAAGGAAGGGGACTGTTTGTGGGACAGTGACATAGGTAGGTCTTCTGTGATCAAACAATGTTAGAGTTGGAAGAGACTGCAACAGATAGTCTCAACATCCTCATTTTGTTATTGAGAATATTAGGTCCAGGAAGTTTAAATGGTTTTCCCGGTGTTACCTGACTAAGAGTGGCCAACGTAATTAGACACTTAGCCCCTAGCCTCTCCCCGGTTCATTTCCCGCTCTACACTGCTGACCTCGGGGAAGGTGTGATAGAACAGGAAGACCACAGAAAAATTTGCACGAGTTACAGGGTGTTTGCTTGTACATTGAAAGCCTGCAACTCTCTGAAGCGAGACGTGGTCAGAGTAAGACTGTACCACCAGGGAGCTCTGGTGATGGCATGCAGGATGTGCAGACTAGATTAAAAGAGTAGATCTGACAAAGAGGACCTCCTTCAGACTGGCTAGCTGTGAGATAATTGTTAGGCTTGGGCCAGGGTCTACTCAGGGCATGTTCACCTGCAGCAGCCATACTGAGATCAAGACATGCCCTTCTCCAAATTACTCCAGATTGTGTAAAAGTGTGGTCGTTTTCCATTTTTACAAGCAACTCTAGATTCCACTGTGAGGATGGAGAATGATTGTGCCTCTGAGTGTACCCATAAACACTACCATCTATCTGGTACCACCCATGTCGCACAGACTTATAAATGGCTTATTCCTGGGAGCAGAGAATACACTGCCCTATAGATTTATCAGGGGAGTTGAGACTGCAGGGGTCCATGAGCATATTAAAGTCAGGGTAGGGAAACAAGGCTCAAGAACTGACCAAATATTCCAGACAGAGGACAAGTGTAATTATTGTATCTAGACCCCCACAAAGTGGTGCGCACTCAGCACTGCAGTGACAAATGACATCATATCAACCTATCATCTGATACCTGGTGGCTGCATTAAAGACCAACACACAAAGAACTCCTGACTGTCCGTGACGCTCCAGCTAGGTTCACTCCCTGTTTTTGACATGTCCTGCTTGACAGCCCCCTGTCCATCCACCTACTCACCCATCTGGACTTGACTCTGCCATTCTCGCTGGGACCCAGTTCTCCCCTTTTACCTTATATCTAGACTCAACTCTGCATCTTTGCTCTCAATCCTGACTCTTCTAGCCACAGCAGCAACTTCTTCCCTGTGACTGGCTTGGATTCCTCTCCTCTCACTTCTGAAATCTTTATAACTCGGCTGTGGCCTCCTTAACCTTGTATTCATTTTGTAACACACACACACACACACACACACACACACACACACACACACACACAGAGTGCTGGGTGATGTAAGAGTTAATATTAGTAATTAAGATAGGAATTAAAAAACCTGGACTCCCCTTGGCCAGATTACCAAGGCAGGTGGGATAATCTGGCAAATTGCTGCCCTCAACCTTGTGAATCTATTGTTATTCAATAAATTCTAACACTGTGAAAAGACACGAACATGGTAGTCTATGTTTCTTACATAGTACACTGATGAAAATCTGTTTTCTTTCTCTACTGATACTTTCACAGAGGCTGTAAAAGAAATGGCAGGCACCACACCATGACTACTTGTGAACCTGTAGTCATCCCTTCCCCAAGCACTCTAAACTAGTAGAAGCTACAGGCAACATTGTCCATATAATGGACATACATTAACCAAAAGGCTGACCCTTTCCCTCTTCCCTGCCACCCCCCAGGAGTCAGACAGCCTGAGTACAAGCAAATGCCACGGGCCATTGTTTAACTACAAGGTGAGGGACCTCCACACTTTCTATGAAACATATGAAAGGAGACTGACTGCCTTGTGAGCTGGAACTCTCTTCAAATGATTATCTGTGTATGGGACTACTAACTCTTCCAATAAATCTTTTTACCTCCAAAATCAGTCTGTCTTAGTGTCTTTCTGGGACCCCAAAATCTGAGACCTTACAATAACACAGACTAGGGATGAAGATGAGAAAGTGGAGAGGCAACGATAAGTGTAAGAGCCTTAACCACTGGCTACGGAAGAGAATGGTCACTGCAAAGTTAAAGACGATGCTGGAAACAGACTTGTCTAACTGCCCATGGGGAAAACCCCCCAGCTTTTTATAATGTCTTAGACCGCTTTATATTTTCCTCTTAACTTTTGCTGCTGTTTCCCATGGCTCTATACTCACTAAGTCTCTCATTCAGCCAATGGTTTTTGAGCAGCATGGAAGATCTCCCATACTCACTCACTAATCCACATGGTGTTTCTGTTGTCCTCTTGGGTTCTGCCTCCCTGAACTCGTCTTGGCCAGAGTGGTTGGAGGGAATGGAGAGGTGAAATCCGAACAGCTTGGTTATTGAAAAGAAAAGAAGCTGATTGTCTGGGAGGGTGTTGAAAAGTCAGCAAGATTTGAAATGGGAGGAGGATCAAAGTGTCTTGGGAAGGGAGAAGGCGGGCCTGTGCACACGGAAGCTACTGGTTTTTGGGGAAGACAAGGTCTCACTGTAATGGCAACAAAGGGCCTCTTTTGTCCATTCACAGTCAGGGGCCTGAAGGGGTGAACAGCCTTGGCCCTGGGGCTGGCCAGGGGTGGCTCTAGGCTCAGGCTTCTGCCCCCCAAGGGAGTGCAAAGCCCTAGAATTGACAACCATCAGAATGGCACTGAGGACTCCGTGTTAGCGGACTGAGGGGCCGATGATGGGCCCCCATGTGGTCTTCGCACAGTTGACATTATAACCATGTCCTTCCATGGAATCCCACTGTCTATTTTTTTTCCAAAAAGTCTTACCATAAATTAGAATTTTTAGGGAAAAAAAAAAAAACAAACTGGGCTTTGGTAATCCCAACAGGCTAGGATCAGCCACCCATCTCAATATGCCAATTCAAGAGATAAGTGATGGTGAGAAGCAGAGAGGAGATCCATTCAGCGTGGGCACACAGGGAAGAGGAACAGATAGAGGAGTCTGGTAATCCCAAGTTTGTCTTCAGGGAACTGATACAGACCTTAGGTTTAAATAAAAGAAGAACTGGGTCAGCGGGCCAGAGGTTAAGTTGTCTGGTCAAGGTGTGTTCCTGCCCGTTATTGTCTCAGCTCCTGCAAAGTGGTCTGCTGCTGAGTTATTAGTCATAGCCAGAGGAGACCAGTTTGGTTTCTACAAGATTAACTCTTCCAAGGTGAAGCTGCTCATTACAGATAAATTGCTCTCATCCTGGGAACGCTGCATCCTGCAGGAGAAGACAGACACAAAAGGATGGTGGAGATGCTAGGCCTATGTCTTGCTTCTATAGTCTTTATGGGTCCACAGGTGGAGCCAGTGTTCTGTAGCAAAAGCCATTTCTAAGTATCTGTTATTACTATCAGCTAGACTCTTAAATCATTGTGATGAATACATTAAGTCACATGGACCAATTATTAGATTGACCATAGCTGTTCTAGAAAGTGTACTCATGTTTCTAGACAGAGCATGATGATTCTGGATATACAGGTTTCAAGATGAACTTTCTGGGGCCTGGGGAGATGACCCAGAAGTTAAGAGCATTGGCTACCCTTCCAGAGGGCCTGGGTTTGGTTCTTCGTACGCACATGGCTGCTCAAAACCATCTGTAACTTCAGTCCAGGAGACCTGATGCCCTCTCTGACCTCTGTGGGCACCAGGCACACATGTGATGCACAGACACACACAAGCAGAACACCAGTACACATAGAAAGAAGTAATAATAATTTAAAAGGATTAACTTTTTTCTGCCTCAGTCCCTAAGAGGGTTCATTGAAGACCCCCAGTAGAGACCCAAATTCTCAGATGTTTGAGTTCTTTTGCTCTTTTTTCCCCTCCCTCCCTCCCT
>CABHPP010138347.1:4962-29448 GCA_902168425.1 Peromyscus attwateri | reverse complement strand
AATCCTAGTTTGTTTTTCTTCTCTTTTCTTTTTTTTCTCAACCCCCCACCCCCACCGCACATTTATCTATTATATGTGTAGTGTGGGCACTGGAGTTTGTACATGGAAGTCCGAAGACAGCTTGGAGTGAATTCTCTTCTTCTTCCACCATGTGGGTTCCAGGGATGAATTTTTGTTCATTAAGCCGGGGTGCTGGCTAGATTCAGGACCACTTGACACAAGCTAGAGTCATCCGAGAGGGAACGTTGATTGAGAACATGCCTCCAGAAGATTGGGCTGTAAGTAGACAAGCCTGGAGGGAATTGTGTTAATTGGTGATCAGTGGGGGAGGTCCCAGCCCATTGTGGGTGGGGACAGCCCTGGGCTGATTGGTCCTGGGTTCTATATAAAACGTGCAGAGCAAGCTCCCAGGGGAGCAAGCTCCCCGGACTGAAATAAAATTGACAAAAAGTACAATAAAAAAACCACACAAACTCCACTGGCATAGTTGTTTATTACCATTATTACCTTTAAAAATATATAAAGGAAATAGACCCTAGAGTTATGCTGAAGTAAATAACCCAGTAGTCATTTATTGTCATTATGAAGTATGCAATACACACAATTTATGTACTAGCATTTTATGTAACTAGCTTTGCAGTAAGATCATTTATACCAGATCATAATAAACTCCTGAATAATACTGCTTTACTTCACTTGATGGTAAGAATTTGTCAGCTTCCTTGTCATCAATGGGACCAATGCCCCTTTATACCACATATGATTGTGTTGGCATCTCTATTGTTCTGTAGTCACAGGAAGATTTCATTACTGCAGAGAAGAGAGAGAACTTGGGTTTATTGCAACTCATTCTTCCCTTAACCTGGCATGAGAGATAAACAATTTGTACTTTTAGCGTGAATTTCAAGGGATAACTTGCTTCATCTGTGACAGCTTCAGCAGACCAAAAAACCAAGAAGCCACCTGCCCATGAAACCAGTCAAGAAATCCAGATTTGTGGTAGAAAGAATTCATCACATTCTTAAACTGCCTCGGCTCTGAACCCAGCATCAGCAGTCTGCAATTACTCCTACGCCTCCCTGTCCCATTATTCTGAGGCCCACACTACCTGACTTCCTAGCACAGTTCTATCTAGAAACATGTTTGGGAGAAATAGAAATCTAGAAAAGACATTTCCCTCATGAAGCTTGTAACTATGGAAGGGGGAAAAAAAGCATGCATCCTCAACTAATAGGCAGAAAAAAAAATGATAAGATGAAAAGACAAGACTAGTTTGACAAATGACTGTCTCTTTAAAACCCAAATAGAGTTTGTGAGATTTCATTCATCCCCAGTTCTCTGACTTCCTTATTTCATTTCCTCAATGTAATTTTAGTCTTGAGTTTTCCTATTTGCCTCTCCAGCCTCTCTGAAATCAGAATTTGAGAAGCAATACATTTGAAGGTTGTACCCTTTAGGCCTTACATTACCACAGATTCCCTAGGAAAAAGTTCTCCCTCGGGTGTGAGACTTGGACAGTCTTGTTGGAGAAGCATGGGTCACCATGACAATATGTCTTAAGGGGCCATGTCCCTGATGAGGGGCAGTTCTGCAGATAAGAGCTGGCTACGGTCACACCTGTTGGCTTTGGGGCCCGAACTGTTCCAGCTCTGTCCTGTCCTGCCATAGATAACTCTAATTCCATCATGAATTGTCAGGTCTACTGAAGGGGACCTGTAATAGACTATGCCTGCCCAGAAGCAACAGGGAAACAGACCTAACAAACATCCAAAGATGAGAAGAAAGTGACTGTGGAGTGGAAAGCTAAAGGATCAGGTGAGCATCTCAAAGAAAATGTGTCATTTATTCAGGCCCTTCACCATTCCTTACAGTTCTCAAATTATTCATACAGTTGCAAAGCTATTTTCCCTGGATGTCCAGGCTACTTAAATTGTGGTAAATTTTAATCATTCAGTATCTCATAGTGAGTACCCTGCTATGATTCCTTAGGCCTATGTTTTTATAGTTATGGAAATGGTAAACAATAAATGTTTTTAAACTTTCACTACAGTAAGTGTATTCTCAGGTATAGAAATGTTTTCATTTCTTTAATAACTGAATGTAATGATGATATATTATGGAATATGAGGTGATACTTTAACCCAGGCTTACAGTGTGTAATGGTTGATTAAAGAGGGATAATGAGCATTTCCTTATCATTTCTTTGTGTTTGGAGACTGAACTCCTTTCTATAGTTTTTCATTAAATGAGTAATAGGCTGTTGTAAACTACTGTTTTACAGCCCACTGTTCTGCCCTGTCCTGTAGAACATTGTATCCTCGTGACCCTATCAAACCGTGTTAGGTACTCACCCAAACTCTCACCATCCCCTTTCCCCGTATACTTTCTCATCTCGAGCAAACACTATTTCATTCTCTTCTGCTTTGGGATCAACATTTTAAGCTTCCACATATGAAGGAGCACATACAGTGTTTGTCTTTCTGTGCCAACTAATTTCCTCCATTTTACTGAAATTTTAGTTTCTCTCTTTTACATAGTTTAATAATATCCCATTTTCTGTATACATAACCATATTTTTCTCAACCAATTATCTTTGTGTGTGTGTGTGTGTGTGTGTGTGTGTGTGTATGTGTGTGTGTGTGTGTGTGTGTATGTGATATGTGTGTGTATGCTTATTTGTGTGACTATTGGGTGTATGTGTATCAAAGGAAACCCCCACTCTGGTGGTGGTCCTCACAATCTGCCTTTCTTGAGACAATTTCTTGATTGCTCATTGCTGCAAACACCAAACTGACTCACCCATGAGCTTCTGGGTTGTCCTGTCTATGTCTGAAGACACACCACTGAGATTTCAGAAGCATGGTGCTCTCCCATGGATCCTAGAAATTTGAGCTCTGGTCCTTCTTCAGAAAGATGATGCTCTCCTAGCTTTACGTGGATCCTAGAGATTTGAACTTGTGTCTTTCTACTTGCACCACAAACACTTTCCTCAGTGAGCCAGCTCCCGAGGCCCTATGGTGCTGTCTTGAAGAACAAAAGTACTGATTACATATCACAAATATTGTGAATAATTCTGCAAGAAACAAAAGTATGCAAGTATATCTTCCTAATGCTGACTTTATTTTCTTTTAATATCCCCACATAAGTCGGATAGCTGAATGCATGACAAATCTAGTTTTATTGCTATGAGGACCTCCATATTGTCTGCCACAGTAGCTATACTATTTTTCATTTGCAACAGCCACAATAAGATTCATTTCCTCTATATCATTGACAACATTTTCTCTTTTTTTCCTGTTCTAATAATAGCCATTCTAACTGTGATCACATGATACTTTACTATAGTTCCATGTGCATTTCATATAGATTGTTTAAGTAAGAATGTAGCAAAACTCTGCAGGTCTGCAAAGATATTAGACAGGGCAGAAGATTTAAGGAAAAATTTAAAAAGGTCAGAGCAGTGGTGAGAGGTAGGAACTGACCTTGTTATGCTTAGGGGAAGGTATTCGTGGGCCTAAAGCCATGCCTACTATGTCTATATCTGAACAGAAGAAATTGAATGTGATTTTAAAATACATATTAATAAACTCTGCCATTCATCAGTTGTCAAAACTTACCTTTTTTGTCTCATTTCCCTGAATGATATACAAGATAAAAGTGAAGTTTGCTCCCACAGAAAGATTTTTTTGTGTTTATACTAGACCCACAGTATCCCAGACGTATACGATATTTAAAAGAAAATATTCATATTTTGATATTAGCTGTAAATAGAGATTAAGGCCCTTCAGATCATTGTGCTGTTGTGAGTATTGTCATCACTCAACAAGTATGCAGAGTCTGCCACAGGCTACTGTGTTCCATTGGTATGTCTTCCTTACATGTCAGTGACTTCAGTGGTCCTCAGTTATGGACCCACTACATCATTTGCTAGAGTGTTGATGTTCACTTTGTGTTCATCAGAAGAACTGAAGGAAAACTGAAAATCGAGTAATCTTAGATTTCTCTGGAAACAGTGTTTCTGTGTAGAGGGCTCTGGTCGTGTCTACAGATGAAGGCCCTAATACTTCCTATGCAGCAGCATCCTCAGAGATCCAGAAATAGCCTGTTAAAATTTCACATATGTAGCATACAGGAGGCTGGGGCTGGATAGGAATTCAGGTAGGTTTGCTGATGTAAGTATCCAAATAGGTTCAAGAGAAGTTTTTGTATTTTCAAGTCCATATTACCTACGGAATCACAAAGCTATTATAAAACAATAAATTGTTTCACTCTGTGGGCAAATTACCTTCAAAAAGGAAATGTATCGGGAGGGTTATTCAAGACACACACACACACACACACACACACACACACACACACACACTACTACAAATTTCTATTTAGAATGTTAGTCACCAAATGAGAAGAGTGTATTTCAAGATATTGTCATCATGTCAGTTAAAATGTCAGGCTCTCCTGTCCTGTCATGTCCTGATAGCAGGGCGCAGCTCTGATATCATAGAAGTTTTTGGAGTGCAAGCAGGAAGACATAAGGGGTTCCCAGAAGTGAGAGCAAACAGATTGAAAAAAAAAAAAAAGCACAGCTAAACATGAGGTCAGCACCCATGGAGCCCAGATAGATTGAAGCAAACTGAATCCTGTACTTAAGAGTCTACATCGGACAGCCTCTTCACAAAGCAGATTGTAGAAAAGAGAGAAAAATATACCGAGCTCACATCATGAGTCAAACTTGCCTTGGCTGGGGGAAGTCCTTGGCCACTCTGAATAGCAGACAGGATCCTGTTGTCAGCCTCAGAAGAGGATGATGAGGGAGTTAGGGCCATGAGTACTTTTGAGCTCGAAGCAGCCTGTGTGTTGGCTTGTCGTGACGCCATGGTGGGCTTCAGCGGGAAAGTGATAACAACCAATCTGAAGTGAAGGAGAGAACGGGTTTCCTGTGTTCCTTCCCACTCTCCTTTCATTTCTGACATTTTTGTTCCCCTGTACTTTAAGAACGGCGCTGGACAAGTTGAAACTTTAACCAGTTTTCATACAGTGCTGCAAGCAAGAAATGCATTTTGTGTTTGTTTTAGTTTATTTTAAGTTTATGAAACATGTATCTGAATGAAGGGATATAAGATGATTACATATACATACATACAAACAGGACTGAAATCTAGTCCACTGATGTTTGGTGGGAGCTTATTGCATCTCAGACACTGCTGCGTACAGTGTCTAACTGTGCACAGGGAGCAGTGTACAGTGTTTCACTGGGAACAGGGCAAAGAAAGCATGTTTCTCGGCAAACCTCTCATCACTCAGGCTTCTTCAGCATCTGAACTTAACCACCTTGCTCTGGAGAGCCTGCAAGCCTGTCCTAACTCTCAGAAAAGCATCTAGTCCATTATTTCACTGATTTCCAAATTGAGGTTAATGGACATGGGGGTCCAATTTTCCCCCAAGATCAAAGTAGGAAATAGTAACAAAGGAATTGTTTCTCCTCATCATCCAATTTCCTCATGAGCACTTCCTAAAATCAACCTGCTGGAGAAAGAGCTGTTTTTCTTTCCAACTTTCCTGCTCAAAATCAATCTCTTCTTGATTAGGAGAGACAAAAACTGAGTATTATGATCTGAAAGTATCCCAGAGTGTAAATTAGCATCAGGGCCAATCAACACTGAAACAATAAAGGACAGATAAGGAGACAGCACATTCTTCTGTGAGATAACCAAGTTGTCAGCTAATAGATCAATACAAGTATTTTTGATGATCGATTACTGTGTAATTTCTGCATATAACTAATAAAAAGTTGAAACAATTGGTGTCGTTGCCGTAGCAAAGCAACTTTCATTCTGAGAGCCATTGGTGTCACTTGGGGGAGCTAATTTTTCTCAGTGTTTAGAGTTTCACAGTGAGATACAGGAATGTAATTGTCTCTAGAATCTTTCTCATTTGGGATAATATGTAGTCATGGTTGCATATTCGAATCAAAATATGCAATCCAAAATAATAGAAGATGGCTTTTCAACAAAATTTTAATATTGTGTCTAATATAATTTTTCAAACTTTGAAATATATTTATACTGTTTAGGCTAAATATATACTAATTATGCAACACCTAGAGGAAAATCTTTTATAAAGAACTTTTCATCCTAAAAGTTCAGAAACAAACAAAAAGCACATAGATAGATACAGAGTAATCCATAAAAAAATTGCAATTATAAAAATATAATATCCTTGACTGTGACTCCTGTGATATACTGGGTGTTAATATCACTATTTACATTCATTTACATAATTTAAAACAGGTATTAATGGATATCATAATGTTGACATTTAGATGCTTTGAATAGATGAAGAGGTGGTATAGTGTTTTCATTTAGATTAGTAGTCCCAATGCAGTAGGATTAGGCTCCTTCAACTATTTAAGTGTCTGATTAAAATGGTTAACAACCTTGTATATCACATTTTTAAGTTTATTTGAGGAAAAAAATGTGACACATATAAATCCCACTGATAATGGAAATGTTCATGCCGAGCATCTGATGCTAACTTAAGTCAGATTTGCATCTTTCCCCAACAGCCCCTTGGAGATGTCAGGTCACTGGCAGTGTTGCTAGGAGAGCAGGGAAGCACAGGAGAAATGGTCAGCCTGAGCATGACGAACTTTTACCTTACAGGCTTGCCAGTTTCCTGTGGCCACTACCATTTTATTACATAGATTTGGTGGCTCAGAACAGTATTTACTTCCCAGAGTCCTTCACATTAGAAGTCTGAAATCGGCACTACTTTTCTAATATCAAGGTACTAGGAGAGCTGTGATTCTTCTAGAAGCTCTGGGACATTATTTCTTTTTCAGCTCTTCTAGCTTCTGGTAGCTGCTGGTATTCCATACTTTGTAGCCAAATCAATACAGTCTTTGAGACCAGCCACATCTTCAAATCTGTGTTCTGTCTTCACGTTGTCTTTTTGTCTGTAGGTCAGCCTCAGATTTCCTTCTTGTCTTCTTTTAAAAGTCTCTTGTGGTTGGATGTAAGAGCACCTAGTTAATTTAGAACAGTCTCTCCATCTGGCAATTATTAATTTAAATTATTTATTCAATCACATTCTCAAAACCTTTGTAATAGTCACAGGTTCCAGGGATTAGTACAGGCAAAGTTTTTGTTGCAGCTCGCCAATAAATTGGCTTTAGCTGTATTCCAGTGGGTGTGTTCGTGTGTGTGTGTGTGTGTGTGTGTGTGTGTGTGTGTGTGTGTGCCTGCGTATGAGTTCATGTGGATATAACACGCAGATTTGAAACATTTTTTTATACAAAATCTATGTTGTCCAAGCTAGTCCTGAACTCTCAACTTCAATCTTCCTGCCTCATCCTCCTGAGTAGCTGGGAGAAAAGGCATAAGCACTCTGTATGGCATGGGCAGCCAGCCACACTAGTTCTAGAAATGAAAAAACGATGACTTGGCACAAGCAATGACCTCAAAAAGATTTATTTTAACTGAAGCTCTTTTCAGTGTGTTTCCTTGTCTGTGTACTGGGTTGTTTCTCTATCTGGAGTGAACACATTTCAAATTACTTCTTCTTGCTGTGCTGTCTTGAAATGCAGCTCCAGCAGTCACTGAGTTCCCACTATATCCCAGTCAATTTCTCTTCAGTGACAAGCCTCAAGGACCCATCTTGGTATCCTCCTTTTATTATTTCATTCATTAAATATTGAGTAAAGATGCTCTGGGGCTTGGGAGTTTGTAGTTGTTCCTGAGGAAAGAGAGAGAAGAGCATATCATAGATTTTAAATATCGTTGCAAAGCAAGACTCCAAATACCAAAGCTCATTCTGAAGTCTCTCAGCTAGCATTCACTGAATACCTAATGTAGTTGGGGGTCATTGGTTACCAACTATCATCTTCAAGTCTGAGAACTTTTCCCTTGAAATTCAACAGTAAAGTGAAGGGGAGAATATATAATAAGAATTGGTAATACACTGAATCATTGAACATTTACAAGTTTGTAATCTGTTCGAGGATGTTCTGGCTTTTATGCACCTGTTTTGTACTCTTGCTTATCCCTGTTACTTTTGCAGGCATCCAAGTGGACAGACACTATGAGAAATTTGAGTGGGAGCCATGTGGAGGAATTTGTCTTGGTGGGCTTTCCTACCTCTCCACCTTTCCAGCTACTCCTCTTTGTCTTCTTTTTTGCAATTTATCTGTTGACATTGCTGGAAAATATACTCATTGTTTCTACAGTCTGGCTCACCCCGAGCCTCCATCGCCCCATGTACTTCTTCCTTGGTCATCTCTCCTTCCTGGAACTATGGTACATCAATGTTACTATTCCCAGACTCTTGGGAGCCTTTCTTACCCAGGACGGTAGAGTCTCTTACGTAGGTTGCATGACCCAGCTCTACTTCTTTATTGCCTTAGCCTGCACTGAGTGTGTCCTGTTGGCAGTTATGGCCTATGATCGCTACCTGGCCATCTGTGAACCCCTGCGTTATCCTAGTCTCATGCCTCCCAGCCTGGCCACTCGCCTTGCAGCTGCTTCTTGGGGCAGCGGTTTCTTCAGTTCCATGATGAAGCTGCTTTTCATTTCTCGACTATCCTACTGTGGACCCAATATTATCAACCACTTTTTCTGTGATATTTCCCCACTGCTGAATCTCACCTGTTCAGACAAGGAACAAGCAGAACTAGTGGACTTCCTGCTAGCCCTGGTGATGATTCTCCTCCCTCTGGTGGCTGTGGTTTCCTCATACGCTGCCATCATTGTCGCCATCCTGAAGATCCCTACTGCCCAGGGACGGCACAAAGCCTTCTCCACCTGCACCTCCCATCTGGCAGTGGTTGTCATCTACTATTCCTCCACGCTCTTCACCTACGCACGGCCCCGAGCCATGTACACCTTCAACTATAACAAGATCATCTCCGTGCTCTACACCGTCATTGTACCGTTCCTCAACCCAGCCATCTACTGCTTAAGAAACAAGGAGGTGAAAGAGGCCTTCAGGAAGACCATGCTGGGGAGGTGCCACCATACTAGGGATGTTCCGGATTGATGTGTGACAGATACCGGTGGAGAGGAAACGAATTCTTACTAAGGATTTGACTAGCAATCACAGAATGGCCTTATAGGGAAGATCAATGTCCATTAGTAAACACTTCAAAATTGCCAACAGTGACACACAGCAATGCAGAATAAAGAATCCTAATTTGAAAAAAAAAACTGTCTGGGAACCTCCTTCATATACATATGAAAATTAATAAGTTATTGATTTTGTACATCCGTTTCCAAACTAAGTTTGGATTAGATACACGAGAGTTACCTTCGATGGAAGGTTTCAAAGGGAGATTCTCTAATACCGTGTTTTTTCATTTTGGGTTTTTTGTTTGTTTTGGTTTTTTTTATTTTTCTCTTACTGGTTTTTGTTTGTCTACTTTGATTTTGATTTTGTTTTGTTTGGGAGTTTTTTGGAAGAAAGACAGAGAAAAGGAGCATGAAGTTGGATGGGTAGGGAAGTAGTAATGATCTGGAGGAGGTTGAGAGAGGAAACCATGATCAAAATACATTATATGACAAATTTTAAATCACATTTTTATTAAAAACTAAAGATTCCTGAAAAGTATGTGAAGAGTCTAATCAAGTACATCTGAGTCATAACCCTGCCACGAGTAATTTTCAGACTTCCTAGGAATATTTATTTCACAACCAGTTTAAGATCTCTGCTTTAATCCAGTTCATTATTTGATAAGTGCAAAAATCTGGAATAACAGGGTATTTAAATATCCATATTCTCAAATTCTGCTTCTATACAAACTGTAAAAGTATCTATTATATGAAGCTTAAAAATAAATCTTATGGACTCTTCTAGCCTTAATTTCTACAGATCTCAAACCTGCTGAAAGTTAAGATGTACGGTGCAATGTTGGTATTCATTCAGTCACATATGCATCAAGATGATGAAATGTCCTTCTTATCTCTCTCTCTAGAACCTCAGGAGGCTATAAAGTTAATTTGCTTAGGAGATATTGATTAAGTAGTAAGCAAAATGTGTTAGAAAACCTTTATTTAAGGCCATCTAGTTACCATCTGGGCCACAATATTTATCAAACACTTGTAATCCCCTGGGAAAAGGATGAAAATAGAAAACAACATAATACAAGAAAAAATTTGAGACCCAGAGGCGAGGTGAAGAGATCTCTTTTCTGAATGGGATGTCTCAGCTTCGCACCTTAATTGTAGAAATTCTACCAAATTCCCTCAAGTTTTAGAAAGCTGAACTACTTATAGACAATGTCACAACCATCTGCTTTCTAGATTTGTTTACTCAAACTTCTCCAAGCTGAACCAAGCCAGTAACATGTGAAAAAATAAATATGAAATTGAACAAATCCCAATAGAACACAGATTGTCCGTATACATTTGCCTTTACATGTGTGTGTTCAGGTAGGGGTAGGGATGGTCATTCATCAAAGAAAACTACTTATGGGTTTTCTATTGTCTAAAATAAAATCAGCAAAATAATAATAATAATAATAATAATAATAATAATAATAATAATCTGACCCACATAAAATAGCAGAATTGGCTCTATTTTTATAAAATTTGAAAGTGGCATTACATTCTTCCCTACATGTGACTCAGTTTCTGTTGTAGTCCCTTTTTCTCTCATAGAGTTACAGAAAGCGTGGAGTTTATGGTGAAGACTCTAGACCTTGGAAGTAACAATGCCTGTTTGATGCTGGAGTTACGATCTTAAGCAAAGAACTTCAATTCCCTACACAAAGTTTCTCTCCTTCATAGTGAAAATAACACCAACCACCTCCTGTGGAAACTCAATAAATGTGGTATGTCTAAGCAACGGATTGAAAATTCTTCTTCTCTGTGGATAGATTTCTGTATGAATACTAAGGATTAATTTCCTACCTGTGATGGCTTGAAACCTGGGAAATATTGTTAGACAACATTGTTTATGTCCTCCAGATACAGAGATTAAAAAAAAGAAAAGAAAAAAATCCCAGCTTTGACTATTCTTGTCACTTTGTTTAGCATTGCCACTGTGGTCTGGAAGCTCTGCATACACGTGGATCTGTTCCTTAGCAATGTGGGCTATTATGTAGTTGAGGGTCTCAAGACAAAAGTGGACTCTACACTCCTTTGTACAGATCTTATATTATCATAGCTAAGATTCTGAGTCGCAGTCTTGCCTGCTGGCTGCTTTCATTGCTCTTTCCCTGTAAGACAAACTCTTATTACTACTGTGCTGAGTGGTTTACTATCCTATGTGTTTCTCCAAGTTCCTCGGATGCCAAGCACAGAGTTGTGTGTGTATTGGGCTATGTTGCAGATACTGAGAAGATCTGGGCTATAACAGAGTTGACAGTAAACACTCACTAGATATTCAAGGTCCCTTATTACCATCATTTTATCATTATTAATACCAATCTACGCTTTCCAACAGATATTCCTGTCTTGTTAACTGTGTACTAAGCTCACTCAAATATTAAGACATTGGATTTCTCTAAGAAATTTGTACAAAGAAAAGATCCAGGAACCCTTGTAACTATTTGTAAAGGTAACAAGATAATTAGAAAGTTTAGCATTTCCAATTATAGAAAATTAAATTATGCCAAGGTGTCACTGGGTTGATTAAATGACGTTTTTCCTCTTTAGTTTTTCTATTATTGAAAACAGATTTTGTTTTATCCAATATATCGTGTTACTGTTTCCCCTAGCTCTACTCCTCCCAGTTCCTCCCCTCCTCCCCTCCCATCTGGATCCGCTCCCTTTCTGTTTCTCATTAGGGAATAAAGGGACATCAAAGGGATAATAATTAATAAGATAAAACAAAATCACACTAGAATAGGACAAAACAAACAGGGACTAGAAAACAGTACATCCTGCTACATCAAAATAATACATCTTAACTTTGATGATAGACATCTCCTCTGGATAAAATCATGGAAAAATACATTCCAAGCAAATGGGCCTAAGCCACTGTAGCTATTTTAATATCTGACTAAATAGACTTCAAACCCAAACTAATCAGAAGAGAGAGGGAGGGACACTCCATGCTCATCAAAAAAAAAAAAATCCAACAAGAGGACATTGCAGTTCATACCATCTCTGTACCAAACACAAGGGCACTCAAGTTCACAAACGAAGTTTCTCTTCTTAAAAAGAGTAAAAATATATCATGTGTCTTTGTTAGATTATCAAACACAAAACATGACTCTTTCCTTAGCCATTTTAGCCTAGTTTCCATGCTTGATAATCATATATATTTGTTTTTATTATACAAGAGGAAGAGCCAGACAACGTCATCTGATATAAAAACTGCTCTTCTCATGTGATATTCATTCCCATTATCTGATTAGAAAATCTTATTGTTTTGCTTCAGGAATGGGAGATTTTTTTTACCATCTATTAATTGATGTTAATTAGTTTCTTACTATTTTTTCAGATATTTCTCCAAATATTCTGTTATTTTGCCAACTGTACATTTAACTCAAATGCACTAGGCAAATGGCTTACTATTAATTCACTTCCAACTTATAAAAGAAATAAGGAACTGGAAATATGGCTCAGCAGTAAAGAACACTTGCTGTTCTTGCAGCGGACCCAAGTTCAGGTCCCAGAACGCACACGAGTGGCTCAAACTTGTCTATAACTCCAGTCCCAGGGGATCCAAAAGCCCTCTTCTGGATTTCATTGGCACCAACATACATGTGCATAAATATGCACACAGATACACACACATACACATAAATCAAAATTTTTTAGGAGATGGTTATTTCTTTTTCTTCTCTTTTGTTTGCTAGGAAGACTTTTTTTAAAGGTAAAAATATCTAAAGCTATAAACCTGCATTGCTATATTTTATTACTCACTCAGCTTTGTTACCAGCAGTGGCTACCTACCCCATTTCTTTCCACTTAAAATATAAATGATTATCTTCTGAGGAAGCCACTTGTTTCATTTTGTTTGAGACAAGGTCTCATGTATCCGTCATTGACCTGAAATTCACTGTGTAAAGAATGGTGACCTTGAACGCCTGATTTAACTGTCCCTGCTTCCTGAGTGCCAAGACTGCAGGCATGCACCACCATACCTGCTTTATGGGGTAATAGGGACGGAATCCAGGGGTTTCTTGCAATGCTAGGCAAGCACTGCATCAATTGAGTTGTGTCCCCAGTCTGAGCTGAAGCAATTACTCATATTGTTCCAATACTAAATAAAACTTGGGAGTCAAATACCAAAAACCTGACTGATCAGACAAGCGGAAGAGAAGCAACCAGTGACCTCCTCTTTCTCTCCTTCCTCCATCTAAAACGCTAGTGAATCTTTCTAAGTAAGCCCCTCCCTACTACTTCCTGTGTCGCTCTAAGCAGCAACACTTTTCATCACAGCTAACTACAAAAGAGTCTTACATTAAAATTAAAACATGGATTCTGTGATGTTTATTTCCTACAGAAAGATCACACATGCTTGTCTGCTTCAAGAAGTATAACTTAGAGAGAAAATAGATAATGTACACTTGAAGAGTTATCAAATACTAATACAACAAAAGTGATAGGTTTCATCTTCAAACATTATTCCATTCACTTAAAAGTTACTCTGCTTTTTCTTACCAAGTCTGAGGGAACACACATCCAGAATATTTTCCCACAACCAGACTTGTTATACTCTACAAATACTGTAAATTTACTCACCCAACTCAAATGTGTGGTGTACATATGGGTTTATTTTTTTTTTTTTTAGTTTAGCCCTTAATTTACTTTATTTTCTTTCATGACAGAAAGCAATGAAGGATAAATGACCGTTTTTCTTCACTTTAAGTACCCAGTTCTAGATACTTCTTTCACAAGAAATTATTATAAATTTTTCCAAAGGAACAGAATGACCATGTTTCTTAGGACCCATCTTCAGTTCACCATAGTATCTAAGACTTAATAGTCTGAAATGGCAGCTGCAGCTTTTCCAAAAATCCCTGCTCCATGTTATAGCTACCCATCTTACCTTCCTCTACACTGAAGCTATACATTAATGAACTCAGACAAAATGAAGTTCTTCTCATTAACTCCTTAAACGAGTGTTTTAGGTCTCCACTGAACACTGTATAAAAAAAGAAACGATTTAATTTAATTTTACATATCAGCCATGGATTCCCTTGTCCTCCCCTCTCCCCTCCCCCCCCACCTTCTCCCCAGCCCACTCCCCATTCCCATCTCCTCCAGGGCAAAGACTCCCCTGGGGATTGAGTTCAACCTGGTAGATTCAGTTCAGGCAGGTCCAGTCCCCTCCTCCCAGGCTGAGCTAAGTGTCCCTGCGTAAGTCCCAGGTTCCAACAGCTCATGCACTGAGGACAGGTCCTGGTCCCACTGCCTGGATGCCTCCCAAACAGTTCAAGCTAATCAGCTGTCTCACTTATCCAGAGGGCCTGATCCAGTTGGGAGCTCCTCAGCTATTGGTTCATAGTTCATGTGTTTCCATTCATTTGGCTATTTGTCCCTGTGCTTTTTCCAATCTTGGTCTCAACAATTCTCACTCATACAAACCCTCCTCTTTCTCACCAATTGGACTCCTGGAGCTCCACCTGGGGCCTGGCCGTGGATCTCTGCATCCGGTTCCCTCAGTCATTGGATGAGATTTCTAGCATGACAATTAGGGTGTTTGGCCATCCTATCACCAGAGTAGGTCAGTTCGGGCTTTCTCTCACCCGTTGCCAGTAGTCTATTGTGGAGGTATCTTTGTGGATTTCTGTGGGCCTCTCTAGCACTTTGCTTCTTCCTATTCTCATGTGGTCTTCATTTATCATGGTCGCTTATTCCTTGTTCTCCCTCTCTGTTCTTGATCCAGCTGGGATCTCCCGCTCCCCTAAGCTCTCTTTCCCTCGATTCTTGCCCTTCATTACCCCCACTCACATCCAGGTTGTTCATGTAGATCTCATTCATTTCTCTGTCATTGGGCAATCCCTGTGTCTTTCTTAGGGTCCTGTTTTCTAGGTAGCCTCCCTGGAGCTGTGAGTAGCAGTCTAGTCATCTTTGTTTTACATCTAGTATCCTCCTATGAGTGAGTACATACCATGTTTGTCTTTTTGAGTCTGGGTTACCTCACTCGGGATGGTTTTTTCTAGATCGATCCATTTGCCTGCAAACCTCATGATGTCATTGTTTTTCTCTGCTGAGTAGTATTCCATTGTGTATATGTACCACATTTTATTTATCCATTCTTCAGTTGAAGGGCATCTAGGTTGTTTCCAGGTTCTGGCTATTACAAACAATGCTGATATGAACATAGCTGAGCAAGTGCCCTTGTGGTATGATTGAGCATTCCTTGGGTATATGCCCAAGAGTGGTATAGCTGGGTCTTGGGAGAAATTGATTCCCAATTTTCTGAGATAGTGCAAGAGAATCCGTGGCTGATATGTAAAATTAAATTAAATTATAAAATAAAATACAACATAAATAAAAAAAAGAAATGAATTGTGAATTGTGTAGTCTCTGCCCTTAAGACTCTTAGTCCAAGGGTTTTGTTGAACTGATTTTAGGAGGTTTAGTCTTCCTATCTTCCACCACAATTTTTAAGCTAAATAATCAGCAGCTCATTTAAGACTCGGGGTGCTGCAAGCTCTGCATCGGTTTAAATGAAGGCTGCAAAGGTGAAAACACCTGATAGAGAAGCTTGTTAACAAAAATTACCCAGTCAGAAGTATTTCCACTGTTCCATTTCAGTACTTGAGAAATTCCAGAGTTGCCCAGAACTCTCATGGTCAAATGTAAGTATCTCGATGTCAGCATATGGAAGAATGCAAATAGATCTATATCCATCATCCTGCACAATACTCAAGTCCAAGTGCATCAATACCTCAACATAAATACAGATACATTGAACCTGATAGAAGAGAAAGTGGGATAACCTTGAGTGCATCGGCACAGAAGACAACTTCCTGAATAGGACACCAATAGCACAGATACTAAGATCAACACTAAATAAATGGAACCTCATGAAACTCAAGTTTCTGTAAGGCAAGAGACACTTTCAATAGAACAAAATAGCAGCCTAAAAAATGGGAAAAGATCTTCACCAACCCCATATCCAAGAGAGAGCTAATTTCCAAAATATATAAAGAACTCAAGAAACTAGATATTAACAAACCAAATAATCCAATTTAAAAAAAATGGGGTACATATCTAAACAGAAAATTCTCAACAAAAGAATCTCAAATGGCCAAGAAACACTTAAGGAGATGTTCAACATCCTTAGCCATTAGGGAAATGCAAATCAAAATGACTCTGAGATTCCATCTTACACCTGTCAGAATGGCTAAGATAAAAAACACAAGTGACAGCTCATGCTGGGGAGGATGTGGAGCAAGGGGAACATTCCTCCATTGCTGGTGAGAATGCAAACTTGTACAGCCACTCTGGAAATAAGTGTGGCAGTTTCTCAGAAAACTGGGAATAAATCTACCACAAGACCCAGCTATACCACTCATGGGCGTATACCCAAAGAATGCTCAATCAACTATGTTTATAGCAGCTTTATTTGTAAAAGGCAGGACCTGTAAACAACCTAGATATCCCTCAACCAAAAAATGGATAAAGAAAATGTGGTACATTTACACAATGAGAATTACTCAGCTGTTAAAAAACAGTGACATCAGGAAATTCATTCTGAGTGAGGTAACTCAGACCAAAAAAGACAATCATGCTATGTACTCATTTACAAGTGGATATTAGCTGTAAAATAAAGGATAATTATGCTACAATCCATAGACCAAGAGAGACTAGGTAACAAGGAGGGTTCAAAGAGGGGATGCCTACATCTCCCTGGGAAGGGGAAATAGAAGAAATTTCTTGAGTGGACTGCCAGCAGGTGGGAATGGGAACATGAGCAATTAGGTTAGGGGAAGGGAGTGCAGGGGGAAGAGTACTGAGAAAGACTAGGGGTGCATTTCATTGTCAGGTAAAAATCTGGTGAAAGTGAATCTCCTAGAATCTAGAAGGATGACCCTAGCTAAGACTACTAACAATAGTGGATGTGTAGCCTGAACTGGTCATGTCCTGTGACCAGGCATGACTTCAAGTAGAGGGAGTAGGAAACAAACCCAGCCACATAACCTTCGACATACAGTCTGTCCTGCCTATGGGATGAGCTGGGGTAAGGGTGCCCTAGAGATTGAGACAGTGGCCAACAATGACCAGTCTAGTCCAAAATCCATGCCAGGAGAGTAAGCCCACCCATGACACTGCCTGGAGCACCAGGAAGGACCCACAGGCTGGAGACCTAGGATAGAACCAAACATGACTGGAGGGGATAAAAAATGTCAATGTAATGATGCCTAATGATATTCTGCTATACTCATAGATTGATGCCTAGTCCGATTGACATCAGAGAGGCTTTGATCTACCAACCAATGGAAACAGATGCAGACCCACAGAAAGCATTGGGCGGAACTCAGGGAATCCTGCAGAAGAGGGAGAGAAAGGATTGTAGGAGCCAGAGGGATCAAGAAAACTCACAGAATCAACTAACCTGGTCTCATAGGGGCTCACAGAAATTAAATAAACAACCAGGGATCTGGCATGGAACTGACCTAGGCCCTCTGCATATGTGTTACAGTTGTGTAGCTTAGTCCTCTTGTGGGTTTCCTAACAGTAGGAACAGGGGCTGTCTCCAACTCTTTACTGGCTTTGAGGACCCTACTCTTCATACTGGGTCCCCTCATCCAGCCTTAACAGATAGAGAGGTATTTAGTCTTATTACAACTTAACATGCCATGTTTTGTTGATATTCATGGGAGACTTTCCCTTTCATAAACAGAAACAGAGGAGTGGATGGGGGGCGGCGGAGGGAACAGAGCGGAGTGGGAAGAGGGACTGGGAGGAGAGGAGGAAGGGGAAACTGTGGCCAGAATGTAAAATAAATCAATAAATACATTTATTTTAAGATGTAAAACTCCTAAAAACAATTTTTTAAAATGTAAGTATCTATCAACAGAAATTAAATTAGCTTTTTTTGGACATCGTATGTTTGTCAGACATGATATAAATACAGAAAAGAACACTCATTTGTCTTGCAAGACCTGTTCTAAACATCTTATATACACAATGATCCTGAGGTAAACACTATCATAAATAAGCCATTTTAACAGTAAAACACAAGATGACACAGAATACCTTGCCCAAAGCTTGCAAGTAGTGTTTAAATCAGGCTCCTAGTTCTATAGCCCATTCTAGGGGAAACAACTCAATGCTAACTTGAGGCTTGATATGAGTATTGCATTTCATGGACAAGCATGTAACATCTGGAGAAGCTTTACATCCCTGAGCTGCACATGGAACAATGAAACCCCTTAGGCTTTTGCTTGTTTGTTTTCACATGAAAGCCATGTTCTCTTTTGCATTTCACCATTTTCAGTTACCTCTATCACTTTTTTGTCATACTGGAAAGATGAATCAAATCTATAAAATATCAACATTCTTTTCCACTTATGGGTGTTTTAATGGTAGAGAAGAGTCTGGCTCAGAATTTTTTGGCAAATGATAAAAAGCAGTAAAACCATTTCAGTAGAAACTTGAATGAAAGGGCTAGGCATAAAACAGAGTTAATTTTTCACATGTAGAAGACATTCAACAAGTATTTGTTGATTAATTGATCCAGGCTCCTATAGATCAGTAAGACAGAGGACCACCAAAGAACCAATAAAGGGGTTAAAGACCACTGAGAGATGCAGGACATAGTATCCTCATTTTGGGTGGGCAACGTTTCCTTTTGAAAACTGTTATGCCATTAGTAAATAAAGGTAAGTAACTACTAGATACTACTAGAAATATAAGTGGGCACTTTTGTAATCTGTGACTTATACTAATCTTTAAATGAATTCCTATTCTTTTAAAATAGAGTTTAACTTTATATTTGAGGAAGTTACCCCTCTTAACTACACCTCATCTTTCTCAGCTCCAGAGAAATGCACAGGTTGACACCCTTCATTGTGAGTGCCAAGATCCTCCTTACATTCTGATGTAGTCCTGTGTCTATGGCTCTCCAGCTAGCCTCTCTTGAGAATATAGGTGTGAGCCTATAAAACACTATATGTATCTGAACATACTTCCAAACCCATACCAGCGAGTTCCTGTAACCATCTTAAAATGAAAAGACAGAAAATACAAACGCATTCTCAAAAATTCTTTTTGTAAATACAGATTCCATCTGAGTGTTATATATGTATTATTTATATACAAATACTGATACATAAAAGACACAGCCATGTATGGAGCTACCAATTTTAAGCACAGTATCTGAGTGTTGGATGTTTGAAAATCTGTGTATACTCCTGCACCTAAATCTCCAAATGAGGATGAATACATGCCACACTTTTCTAAATGGTTTCCATTAAAGTCATCCATCCTTGGAAGACCTTATTATTTATAAAACTGTTTCCAGAAAGAGAAACACACACACACACACACACACACACACACACACACACACACACTTATACTTTTATTCCCACAATCTTTTCCCTCAGAGTCTGATTGGAAAGACAAGGCCATGTACTTCCACTCTAAGGTCCCTCTTGTAGCCTGAGGTCTCCCTTAGCTTTGTCTCTACTATCCCCTCAGGATGTCCTTGAGCTCTGAAAGGGCCAAATACATTTCTTAAGGCTGTGTCTCTTGAGAGGTCCCCTGTGGGTGGGAGGGAGTTGGTTTCTGCTCCTCTAGTAGCTTGGAGACAGAAACGTGCACAAATAGCCCCATTCAGTGCCCTCTTCTAGCTCATAAGAAACAAACCTTGTTCAGCAATTATCTAGGCTGAGGGACAGTGTCTTCCTTCCTGTCTACATGATTTTGTCTCTTTTCTAGGCACAGTCTGGAGATCTCTAACAAGGACAGGAAAATAGTTACATCCTAGGAAAATGGTGAGTTAAAAAAAAAAAAAAACAATGCTCATTTGTTTTCAAAAGGAGAATTTTGTCAGATTTTAGTTATTTTCTTGAAGAGAAGCAGGGAATAATTGGAGATTTCTCTTCTTAAATTGAAAATTGATCAGAATTTTTATTTCATAAATTTTAAAGGGTGGTTTGTCTTTGTTGAGCCTTTGATGAGCAGTGACACAACATGGTAAGGAGGAAACTTCACACACAAACAGAGCAATTAAACTGAGATTCCTTTAGCAGTTGTGTCAAGCCTTATGAAAAATGTGAGGGACTAGGAGCTGTTAGACGGCATTGAGTACTCTGTTATTTCAAGGTTCTCCTGTGAGAAACCACTCTAGCTGAAACAGGCACAAGGCTTTGCCAACTACCCTGTCACCTGCTCTACTAAAGATCCATTTGTTGTGTCTTGTAAACCCACTGACTTGCAAAGTAAAACTCCAAGTCTGTAGGTGTGCAAAATGCCCTCCTTCAGAGGGAGAGAGAGAACAAAGGGGGGTGGGAACATGTGACAACACCAGGATGAACACATGTATGAGGAGTACCAGGCTGCTTTTATGTTGAATAAGGGCATCAGCTAGCAAACAAGATGCCAGATACAGAACTTTTTGTGGTTCACAACTTCTTAGAAGATTATTATTTATTGCTGTTTATAGTACTGAGGAGATAGAAGGAAAGCCTGTCTTTTCACTGTGTTGATTATTCAAAAATGCATCATGTGGTCACATTTATATTCAACTAGAAATCCTAAGATATGCTACAGATTAATGGAGCTCAAAATGAGATCAATAGAATCTAACCACTTTCCCCTAGAGGGAAAAATAATTATTTCAAATATAGGCTGTGGTGTTGAAAAGTTACAAAGGGTACAGAGATCAGGGATGTTGAATATGCATATTTCCCCGTATAGTTTTGAAGTCTAACTCAGTAGACGCCAAGCTATACAGAGGAGATCACTATATGACAGCTAACTATTCAGCCCTGAAACACACGTTGGAACTGTTCTATTATAACACTGAATCACAGTGGTTGCTAAGTATCCCATTAAAAGGGAGATGGACTGGAATTGTGTCCCCCTAAAACTGATTTGGAGGAACAGGGAATGTTTTTTTCCTGTTTAAAAATGTCTGGCCCTAGCCGGGCGGTGGTGGCGCACGCCTTTAATCCCAGCACTCGGGAGGCAGAGGCAGGCGGATCTCTGTGAGTTCGAGGCCAGCCTGGGCTACCAAGTGAGCTCCAAGAAAGGCGCAAAGCTACACAGAGAAACCCTGTCTCGAAAAAACCAAAAAAAAAAAAAAAATGTCTGGCCCTTTAATATCTACGATGGATAGGTCTACCTCTGACTAACTTACGCGTTATTCTTACTTCCCTACAGGAAGCAGAGAAATACTAGGTTGAGCATGGGAGATTATTGAGTCACATCTCTCACTAGTTGTCTTCACTTTGGAGGCCCTCTGATTCACAATTTCATGAGTCCATCCTCACAGAGCTCATGTAGCAATTCTTAATATAAATGTTAGCTCAAGAATTTTGCCCAAATAAAAGTCCTCCTCTGCCCTCGTTTCCTCACAAACAACAAAACAGACCTCTTTCCAAGCCCATCATGGCCCTGGCTGCCTCATTAATTACCTGTGTGGAAGGACCATTTGCCACCCTACCGGGAAATCAGAGGCAGAGCCTGTGCTCTTCACTAGTGGGAGGCTTGAAGGCAGGTGTTATTCCCTTCCCTGTTTTCAGGATAAAATCAAGCCTTAAATCCCACAAGTGCTTTTCAGAACATTCTAGTCTTGCTCCCATGAAATGTCCTGGGGGTCATGCAATGACCACAAGCATTAAGAATCTAAAAATCCGACTATATATGGAGACGAGGGGTGTTCATAGTGTTCACATGTTGACAGGGGTGATGGGGCATTTACGTGTTGAGTAGACCTGATTCCGATTTCAGAAATAAAATTTAAAAAAAAAACCAAAGAATTGATGCTTTGATGAAGAAAAAACAGTACTCCCAAGAAACCCCAGGAACTAAACGTGGACTCAGAAACGTAGAATCTCTCTTTTCCAAAGAGAAAGGTTATAACCTCCACCAGAGACTAGCTGTATTTTAAGTGGTGCTATCATTTTAGGTATCAAATCTTCTGTCCATGACAGGATGGGTGGAAACATTGATCTTGCATTGAGATTCATAAATTTAGAAGAGAGTTAAATCTCCTGACCTATCTGGTTCCCTGCAGTCCCCAAACCCTGTGTTGCTAAAATTTATCATTCTCTTTTTACTTCTTTACACACACACAGACACATTTGTAATTATGCAATAGACTTGCAACTGTAAAAGTTTGTGAAACACATTTTTAAGAAAAAAAAATTGTGCTTAATAGATTCACATTAATTTTTATAATTCTGTTAAAATAAAGCTAAAAGTTAAGGTGATTTGTCCATCAAGCTCTCATTGTGTTATACAATTAATTTCATTAAATTAAGTATGTAAGATAACCAGGATTAAAGATTACTAGGGACTGGCATATAATCATTAATAAGTAGCCATTCTGCCAACATATAGCCATTTAACTTTAGGAACAGCACTGCAATATCCAAAAACATCTCATCTGGTAAAAAGAAAGAATTTTAAACTAAAATACCATTAATTTAATAATATTATTATTCTGGAATCTTCCCTATCTCTGGATTCTCATTTCAGCACTTTATTTACTTCTTAAATTTTCAGCTCATATACAGCTATACTAAAACTAAAAGTATAACTTTAGATTCAGTACCAAAAAATAGAAAGACAAAGAGATGGTCATGAATGCCAAAGATAACAGCACTCAGGAGGCTGAGGCAGGAAGTTTGAAGTTATCCCACATTTCTCTCTGTCTCTGTCTCTGTCTCTCTCTCTCCCTTATCTCTGTCTCCATCTGTTTCTCTCTCTCTCCCTCCATCCCTTCCTCCTCTCTCTTTCTCTGTGTCTCTCTGTCTCTCATTCTCTGCCTCTCCTTCTCTTCATATATGTTGGGTGTGCCCCACTCATACAGTATCGTGTATATATGAAAAGCAATTACAATAATAAATGGAATTTGATTATTTAACTTCAGTTCTATCACTGAAACAAGCAAGCAACCAGCAGTGTGGACATGAGATAAATATTTAATATTCCCTAGATCAAGTGGTCAGTGTGGTATTTATTCCTCCTAAGTCCCTGATTGTGGGGTTCACTGGGAATGACATCAGAGTGTTTTCAGATATGCAGAGTGAGGCAGCCCCCAGCAGAAGTGATGCTGCCATGCACGGGACTCAGATGCTGGAGAAGGGCAGTTGTTGAGTAAGAAAGCCACACACTCTCTCTCTCTCATGCCTGCCAGAAGGGCTGTCTAACCAGTCTTAGAAACTACTAGGATGTGACTCAAACAGCCCAGCCCCGGAGACCCAGCCTAGGCTCCTTAGTATACTCACACCTTTGTGTGTTTGGTAAAAACACTTTCTGGGTTTATATATTCATTTTCTTGCTTATCAAAGTACAACATTTATATATATATCATCTAATATTATAGGGGTTCTTCTGGGGGGGGAGTTCGAGACAGGGTTTCTCTGTGTAGTTTTGGTGCCTGTCCTGGATCTCACTCTGTAGACCAGGCTGGCCTTGAACCCACAGAGATCTGCCTGGCACTGCCTCCCAAGTGCTGGGATTGAAGGTGTGCACTACCACCCCCTGGCACCTAATATTATAGCTTAATGTCCATAGCTTATATCTATATTTACTATGATAGGTGAGAGTTCTCGATGTGACCATATTGTACTTCTAATTATTTTCCTCAATTACTGAAAATCTCAAAGCTAAGTTTCATAATCAGAGTATGAAATGGTTCAGACAGATGCTCTGGATATACAGTCTGATACTGTTTTCTGTTTCATTTTTCCACTTGCTTTATGTTAATTTATCTCTGATTCTGAACACTTATTTGGACATTAGTATTTCTGTTGGGTGTTGAGGAGGAAGGGATGACAAAGATATTTTCCTGGTTCCAATGAAAATATTCCCTTTGTATTTACTAACTGACTCTTCAATCAAATGAAATGCTTTTGTTTCCATTGTCTTCTATTTTCTTACGACTTTTAAGTAACATATCTAAAGAATGACTGTGTTCATTGTGAAGCTACTGAGAAATGTTGGAGGCTTTCCTAGAGCCATTCTTACAACTGTGTTGTCTGCTAAGATCTTTAGAGTCCATAAGAGATGTCAGAAGAATGGTAAGATATCAGGGTATAATTCCTTGCCTGTAGTTTTCTGAAATTTAAAAATGTTTGCAGGAGCTGACCCAAGCTCATGGATCTGGAACAATAAACATACTAGCACAGACCAAGCAAACAGCAACACAAACCCTTGTTGATAGAGAAGGGATGATTTGGATGGAAATGTGGGGGGAGAAGGACTGATAGAAATTAACCTAGTTGAGCAGTGGTGGCGCACCCCTTTAATCCCAGCAGGCAGAGGCAAGCAGATCTCTTGAGGCCAGCCTGGTCTACAAAGATAGTTCTAGAACAGCCAGGGCTACACAGAGAAATCCTGTCTCAAAAGAAAGAAA